>PITB01024874.1:0-23792 GCA_004024585.1 Paradoxurus hermaphroditus | reverse complement strand
AATGTTTTTCAAGGAACTCATAGCTAAAGAAAATAAATTAACTGGCATTTTAATACAAATCCTGACAAATATCAATAATCAAAGAGACTCCCTCTATCAATGAATAAGCCAGAGATTATTCAAAGCAAGACAAATAAATGAAAACCTTAATTAGAAGCAACCAAATGTTCGAGGTCCGTATTCTGTGTACTAATTTCATTAGAATTATTGGAGAATCTAGAACTTTAGGGAATACACTTTGGAGAAATTTTCTATTCTCAAAAACACTGTCATTTGGGAGAAAAAAATCATTACATTAAAAGCATTTTAATTCTAACCATTGGTATCTATTGACCATTTCTCTATTGAAAAGAAATATATGAATAGATTTTAAATGTATTTTAAGTCATTAACTGCTTAGTTTAGGAGAAAGAAGAAGATTTTAGTCAAGTAAAGTCCTGGCACATTAGTTGGCTGAAAGAGAAAAATAAATAAAATATCTTAGTTTAACTCTTCTGCCACATGTTATGTTTACATAGAATTTTATGTGATATTGAAAATGGGCATTTGGGATACATGTTTAATAAATAGATGCACTGTCAAAGGATGATGTTAGTTGATTAAATTCTAATATTTTGAAGGACATTTTATAAATGACTAAGTAGAAAGAATTTTCAAGTGATTTTAAGACATAGCGATTGTGTTACAAAGTATCACAAAATGTGCCTTAAGCAACAGAAATGTATTGCCTCCCCATTTTGGAGGCTAAAAATCCAAAATCAAGTTGTTGGCTCATGTGATTCCTGATGAAGTCTCTGAGGAAACTCTGTTCCACGCCTCTCTCCTAGCGTCTGTTGGCATACTGACACTCTTTGGCATTCCTTGTTTCCTGCTACATCAAATCAATCTCTGCCTTTGCTTCACATGGCATTGTGGGATGCCTGATTTCCCCTCTTTTAAGGACACCAAGCATACTGGAATCCCATCCTGCTCCTTTGTGGCCTCATCTTAATTAATCATATTCGTAGCAATCTTGTTCCCAAATGAAGTCACATTGTGAAGTACAAGGGGTTAGGATTTCAATGTCTGAGTTTTTGAGGGATAGAATTCAACTCATTGCAGCAATAAATAACACTTTTCCCAAAATTCTTTCCCTACAATCCCTGTATAAAATTGTGAATAGAATATGAAATGAGCTAAAACATCTTTTGAGCATAATAAAATGAAAAGGCCTAGGGCTCATCACATTAATTCTTCAAGGAGAAAATAAAGATGATGAGGCATCAAAGGGCAGAAAATATGAAGTACTTTGTTTCATTCAATTGAATATGTTTACTATAAAATTAATAATGTATTTAAAATATATTGTGCCAATGTACCATCTTAAGACTGAGGGGTATTAAAATGTTTGTATTTCTTACTGATACAGATGATGATGATAAATATTGAAAGGGCAACACAGGGGAACAAAACGCTTTGTGCTAGAAGAGAGATAGGAATAGTGCAGAGGATTTCTGTAGACACAGAGTTGAATTAAGAATGACTGAAAGCGTACCTCAGAGATATTGGGTGTTGGGTTCCAGACCACAGCAAAAAAAGCAAATATGGCAACAAAGTGAGTCAAATGATTTTTTTGCTTTCCCAGGGCATATAAAAATTATATTTGCACTATGCCGTCTGTGATCTATTAAGTATGCAATAGCATTATGCCCCCAAAAAATATTTATATACCTTAATTTGAAATACTTTATTGCTAAAAAATGCTATCCATAATCTGAGATTTCAGTAAGTCATAATCTTGGTGGTGGTGAAGGGTCTTGCCTCATTGTTTATGTCTGCCGACTGATGAGGGTGGTTGCTGAAGGTTGAGGTGGCTGTAGCAATTTTTCATAATAAGACAGCAGTAAAACTTGCCACATTCATGAAGGACTTCGTTCACAAAGGAAGCACGTAATGCTGTTGGATAGAATTGTGCCCAGAATAGAACTTCTTTCAAAATTGGGAGTCAATCCTCTCAAATCCTGCTGCTGCTTTATCAACAAAGTTTATGTAATATTCTAAATCCTTTATTGTCATTTCAAAATCTTCACATCGTCTTGACCATGTATAGATTCTATTTCAGGAAACCACTTTCTTTGTTCATGCATAAGAACTAACCCTTCATCCATTCAAGTTTGATCATGAGATGGCAGCCACTCAGTCACATCTTCAGGCTCCACTTCTCATTCTAGTCTCTTGCTATTTCCACCACATCTGCAGTTACTTCCTGCACTGAAATCTTGAGCCCCTAAAAATCATCCATGAAGGTGGGAACTAGCTTCTTCCAAACTTCTGTTAATGACGTTGGTATTTTGACCTCTTTCCATGAGTCATGAATGTCCTTAATTGTACCTAGATTAGTTAACTCTTTCCAGAAGGATCTCAATTTACTTTGCCTGGATCCATCAGAAGAATCATCCATAGCAGCTATAGCCTTATGAAATGTCTTCGTAAATCAGAAGACTTGAAATTCAAAATTTCTCCTTGATCCATGATCTGCAGAATGGACATTGTGCCAACATACATGAAAACAACATTAATATCGACACTTATCTCCCTCAGAACTCCTGGGTGACCAAGTGTATTATGAGTGAGCCATATTTTAAAAGGAATTATTTTTCCTTCAGCAGTAGGTCTCAACAGTGGGCTCATAATATTCAATAAACCATGTTGTAAACAGATGTGTTCTCACCCAGGCTTTGATGTTCCATTTAGGACACAGGCAGATTAGATTTAGCATAATTCCTAAGAGTTCTGAATAGTAACTGAGTATTGGTTTTGCTTAAAGTCATGTGCTGCATTAGCCAGTAACAGGAGAATTAGCCCGTCCTTTGAAGATTCGAAGGCAGGCATTGACTTCTCTTCTCTAGCTATGAAAGTCTAGATGGCATATTCTTCCAACAGAAGAAAGTTGTTTAATCTGCATTGAAAAAATCTGTTGTTTAGTATGGCCACCTTCATTAATAATCTTAACTAGATCTTCTGTATAACTTGCTACAGCTTCTATATCAGTACTTGCTGATCGACCTTGCATTTTAATGTTATAGACATGGCATCTTTCCTTAAACCTCAAGACCCAGTCCCTGTAACCTTCAAACTTTTCTTCCTCGGCTGGCTCACCCCCTCAGTCTATCTAGCATTGAAGAGAGTTAGGACCTTCTTCTGCAATAGGTTTTGGTTTAAGAGAATGTTGCGGCACTAAAACTTTCTCCATTTCAGCAATAAGGCTGTTTCACTTTCTTAATATTCGTGTCTTCACTGGAATAGTAGTTTTAGTTTTCTTCAAGAACTTTTCCTTTACATTCACAACTTGGTTAAATGGTGCCAAGAAGCCTGCTTTTGGCCTGTCTTGGCTTTCTACCTGTCCTTATAAGGCTCAATCATTTCTAGCTTTTGATTTAAGGGAGAGATGAGCAACTCTTCCTTCCACTTGAATACTTAGGCGCCATTGTAGGCTTATTAATTGGCCTAATTTCAAAACTCTTTCATCTCAGAGAATGGGGTGGGGAGGCAAGAAGAGGGCTAGAAATGAGGAAAGGACAAATGGACAGTCAATGGATCAGTCAAAACACATGGAACATTTACTTTTCACATCCACCATCTTATATGGGTGCAGTATGTGGCAGCCCAAATCCATGACAATAGTAACACCAAACAGTATTGGTTGCAGGTTGCCATAACAAATATTATACTAATGAAAATGTTTGAAATAGTTCTAGAATTACTAAAACGTGACACAAAGGCAGAAAGTGAGGAAATGCTGTTGGGAAATGGCACCGATAGGCTTGTTCAAAGCAAAATGCAGTATCTGCAAAGTGCAGTAAAGTGACACACAGTAGAATGAGGTACAACTATACCAGGAAAACATGAAGGGAGAAACTTCTAGTTGAATAAAAAAACATTTTATCTCAGATATCTAGTACTAAATGATGGCTCAGTTTTTATAAAGAGTACAAATTATCAAAAAAATGTTATCAAAAGTGGCACTGGGATAGAACTTAATAACAGGGTAAAAGAAGAATTGGAAAGGGAGACTTAATGTCTTCAGATTCTTCACAGTTAATGTAATGAATATGAAGTAAGAGATGATTATCACACTTAACTTCAATATTAAAAAATTTGAATTTTCAGTGAAATGTAGTCACATACATTTTCTTATTTTTCCTGAATTCATTACTTGTTAAGTCAATCAAAAATCAGTTCCAAAAAGAAAATTAAACTTTTAAAGGTTGCCTTTCAGAGTAATATTTCAAAATATAAAAGCACATCATATAAATGCTTTACTGTTTATTTTATTTGTATATGTAATTCTAGATAAATGATTGATTTACAGTCTCTCATATCAAATATATTCAAACACAAAATAGTAACTCCATGAAAATAAAAATGTTGGTGAAAAATAGGTCCGTTTTTATAGTCTATTCACTCAGCATTATTGTTCATTCATATTTTTTATATGCTATTTGCCCGCATTTTCTGCAATGGTTATCGTATCTCAAGCCAACAGCTTCCAAAATTAATATTGAGTCCAATTGTTTTTTTTTAATGTTTATTCATTTTTCCACTTTGAGAGCACAAGCAGGGGATGGGCAAAGGGAGGAGGACAGGGGCTCTGAAGCAGGTTCTATGCTGACAGATCCTCTGGATGTGGGACTCGAACTCATGAATGAGGAAATCATGACCTGAGTGGAAGTCAGATGCTCAACCGACTGAGCCACCCAGATGATCCTGAGTCGAATTATTATTTTTTTCTTTTCAATATTTATTTATTTTTGAGAGAGAATGGGGAGGGGCAGAGAGAGGAGACAAAGGATTAGAAGAGGGCTATATGCTGATATACTCGAAACCATGAACCTGAGCTCATGGCCTGAGCTGAGGTCAGGCGCCTAACTGACTGAGCAACCCAGGTTCCCTGAGTCCAATGTCCAATTCTTTTTGTGGATATAGGTGGAATTGATTACCATCTCCTTAAGTTTTTTTTTTTTTAATTGCTGCACATAAGCAAAATATTTAATTCCTGTGACTATAAGGTTACATGCAGAATAATTGCTTAAGAAGTTTTTAAAATTAATAAATGTGTTATGGAGTGGATTCAGAATTAAGAAATAAGAGAAGAAATGACAATGAATGTAGGAATAATTTTAAAACATACACAAGGCAACCTGGTAACCACAGATTATGAACATTTTCCTCATGTGGACTTGCCAGTTTTTATCAGTTGGATATTATTACTATTTATACTAATGAACTTATAGTTAGATATTTATTTATTTATTTATTTGTTTGTTTATTTTTAGAGAGAGACAGAGAGAGAGAGAGGCAGAGAGAGAGGGGAGAGAGAATCCCAGGTAGGCTCTTCAATGCCAGCACAGAGCCCAATGGGGGACTCGAACTCACCAACAGTGAAATCATGACCTGAGCCAAAACCAAGAGTTGGGTGCTTAAACCATTTGAGCCACCCAAGTGCCCCAACTAATGAAATGATTATTAGTAAGTTTGTTTAATTACTCAAAATATTGCCCTTGAAGAAATTAACATAAAGGATATTATGAAGAGAGGAAGACCATCTCCAAATATGAAAACTCAGATCATCACATACTACTCTCATTTCAAAATAAAAAAATAAAATTATACGGGAGTGAGTTTATTTTATTTAAAAAGATAAAATAGATATATACTTAATTAAACTATTTAATTAAATAGTTTTTGAATCATACTCACACAAATGCTTGATTTGCCTAAAATAATTTCTGCATCTTTTTGGAGTAACTTATTTCTAATACTTGGTTTTGAAAAAAGTTTCAAGTAGATATATAAAATATGTAGTAATCCAAATTCTGTATAGTCTGATAGAATCATCTTTCCTAAATAACTTTAGCAGTATATTAGTAGAGATTTACATACTTCAATACTATCTGATGCACATTTCTGTGCATTATATGCCCTGTTTTGTTAGTCTGATATAATTCATTATTACATTGTGGATGATTTCTAATTTATCCTTGAGCAAATGCCTTTATTTCCGCTTTACTTTTTCATTTTTTTTTTCAAATTTTATTGTGAAAACTCACCTGAAAACTTACTTGAAAAAAATCATGTTTTATTCCCAACTCAGTAAATGGAATACACAATTTTTTCATTATCCTATGTGAAATGATGCTTACAATCAAACAAATTTCATAGTGTTCACTGAGAGATGATGGTCACTGCTCTTTGTTACTTCTTATTAACAGTTTAACCTATAGTTATGGTTTTATTATGTGTGAATTAGAGTGCCTTCTTAATACCTTAAATACTGCATTTTGCAGTATTCATTTAAGTATTTATTTCCCCTTAAAGAAATTAATAAGCTCTTTGAAAGAAAGTTCAATAAAAATATGTTTAAGTTTTTTTTTTTTAATGTTTATTTATTTTTGAGAGAGACAGAGAGAGTGAGCTGGGGAGGGGCAGAGAGAGAGGGAGACACAGAATCCAAAGCAGGCTCCACGCTCCCAGCTGTCAGCACAGAGCCCAATGCAGGGCTCAAACTCACAAATCATGAGATCATGACCTGAGCTGAAGTCAGACGCTCAACTGACTGAGCCACCCAGGTGCCCCTGTTTAAGTTTTATCATGTGATATTTTTTTTACTTTTTTTTTTTTTTTTTATCTCTGAGAAACAAAATTCAATTGGAAAATATCAGTGATTAAAAGAAGAAATGAAAGTCGAAAAACACCAGATTGCGAAATTTCATTATCTAACTTTAGAAAAATTAAGGACATGTGTAACCATATTCTTAAGAATTTTGAAGATGTTTCTAATCATTAGGACTTTGTTATATACTGTATGTTTCCTTATATCATGATGCTATAACTAGTTTTACTTTAATTCTTATGCTCAATATGTAAATTATACCCGTGAATAGTCAACATGATGTTATTAACTAAATTATTTAGAAATGATTTTTAAATAATTAAATTTTGTATATTGGCTATATTAAATATTAATTTTTATAGACAAAGTTAAGTTTTACTTGCACAAAACATGGAATGCTAGTGAATTAGAAAAATATCTTATTATGAATAATATAATGATAGCGTAAAGAAAAGAAGTATACTAATGGCAATTCAAACATTTTACTTTATGTTTCACAAAATTTTTTATAATAAATGACTCTAAGAGTCTCTTTCAAGTAGAAGAGTATTTATAATAGTTTTTTTTTTTTCACATGAAAAACATGTTACATTCTTATGGCTCCTTAAAGACATTTCAGTATCTTGGTCTTGGTAGACTCTAATATAAAACTAAAATGTATTTACCTAGATCTTTCCTTACCCATGTTTATGTTGCCCTAAGCTAGAATTTGTCAGTATTGAGGGTTAAAGACAACCAGGTGAGCTCTGATAAAAGCGTTTATATACTGTATGGTAAAAGAACGCTTTAGCCTTAAACATAATTAACAAAGAATTAAAAAAAAAATAGCATTCAGTCTTTCTTGAATGATATCTGCAAAGTCTAAGTTCTAGCAAAGGAGAAGTGATGGCAAGTGTCACAGGAAACGTCTAGAAATACTCACTGAGAGAAAGTTCTTTAAAAAAATTTTTTTTAATGTTTATTTTTGAGAGAGAGAGAGCACGCGCACTAGCAGGGGAGGGGCAGTGAGAGAGGGAGTCACAGAATCTGAAGCAGGCGTCAGGCTCCCATCTGTCAGCATAGAGCTCGACACATGGGGCTTGAACTCATGAATCCCAACATCATGACTTGAGCATCAGTCAGATGCTCAATCAACTGAGCCACCCAAATGCCCCATTAAGAAAAGTTCTAATGAAGACTTTCTTTGTTCTTTCTCCCTATTCCTAGAGGCGTGAACATCATCTTTGATGAGGGATGAAGTTTTGAGCTCAAAGGAATGTCAATCTCTAAGGACTTCATGGACTAAGACACTTTGTCATCATTAGGCTTCCTGGGTCTCGACTACTGTAAGGGAAAATAACTCTATCTTGTTGAAGTCACATATTCTGCATATGTGCAATTAATAATGAATTAACTACTTAATATTAACTGCTATATATTTTAGTAATACAGCCTCTGTTTAAAGTGTATTATATAATACAAATATCTTGTTATATCTAACAAATATAATGTCAATCTCTGTTTCTATTTTATACAAATGAATATAGCACTTACAACACAGTAATGCCTCATAGCTGAAACAGTCTTGGTCAATGCTGAATAGTGGATCTTATATATTTTTGAGAATGGCTTTTCTCCATAGATAGCCCCAGAGTTCACTGTCCTTCCTAAATTATTGTATACTGTCTCTTTATTAAGACATTTTAAATTACTCCTTCTGAAGAGTGCTTCCTGTTGCTTATCAGTTTCTTGACTAGCACAGGTTGATAATCTCTATGCCAGGGGCAAATGGATAGTGGCATCTTTCATACTAAGCTCATAGCTGCTGTTGGCATCCAATGGAGTACAGGTGGAGGCAAGGAGTGAAAGTTTAAGTATTGTGGCAATTATAAACACTACATGATTTTGATTCTTTTCAACTTTCCTGTAAAAGGTAAAAGGGAATAAGTATTTAGGTCTTGAATACCAAACTAAAATACACATGAAAAATAAGAAAACTTGGTAATTTCTCACCCTTTCTCTCTGCAAGAATTGATTTTTTTTGTTGTTGTTGTTTTTGAAGATAGAGAACAAGATAGAGGGGAAGAGAAGCAGGGGGAGAGAGAGAGAGAGTCTCTTAAGCTCAGTGTGGAGCCCTACACAGGGTACGACCCTGGAATCATGACCTGATCCTAAATCAAGAGTTGGGTCACCCAGGCAGCCCAGTCTTTCCTTTCATAAATTCCTTCCAATGACTTCACTGAGGAAAGTTTGTTCACAGAGAAATGCTTATTCTACTCAAAATTCACAACCATAACTTCTCATTCTGCCTCTAGCATTTAAAAATTAGAGTCTAGCATAGCCTCAAAAGAAAAAAGTACAAGAAGTGGTCTGGGACAATGTAGACTATACAGTAAGAGAATAACAATTTGTACCAGCAGGAGTTGAGGAAAAATATAGGGGAGTGGACTGAAAGATGTTTGATCAAAGAGAACAAAATGTGAAGTTAGTGAAGTCAATGTATTTATATGCGTACACCAACTCAGGGTTAGGGATTGGTTTAGGCACCTGGGAATTGTGTTGATTATATTGGTTAATTATATCCTGAACTCAGACATGACATTTAGTCAATGAGAGAAATTCCAGAATATCCCTGGCGTGTTGAAGAGAAAGAAATCCAAGGAATCAGGGAGAAGAGTGGTCTGTTAAGAGTAATCTGTAGACATTTGTGTGCCCTTTTCCCCAATTTTTAGACTGTGGGTCCATGTATACTTTAACCATGGTGGCAAAGACAGGCTATTTCATTGGCACTAAAACATGGATTTTCCCTTTATAGAAATAATCTGTTTACTGTCATTCCTAAGTACCTAACCTACTAATATTCATATTAGAACCTCTTTCCTCAGAAGTAATAGTCACTTGCAAGCAAGTTAACTATATTAGACTATATTAGACTCTTTCTCAAGGGTTTAGATATAGTCTGACTATTAAAATTTCCTTCCTGTCTGTGATGCTTCTGCTATCCTCACTGTTGATGATCTGACAGAATGCCTTATCCAACAACATGTAATCCCATGGAATATCTCTGTTTCGCTATGGTAAAAATGTATAATAATAAGATCACATGCAAAAGATTCATTAGCTGAACACATGATTAGAAAAAGCAGGCTTAATTGAAAAATGGGATGATACACTAAAATCTTAGTTATAGGACCCATGTCTAATAGCTTAGATGTAATGATGTCTACAGGGATCCAGCACCAGGCAGAAGACAGGGATGTATCAGTATTACAAGTGATTACCTATGTAAGAAATATTTTCATCCAAATCCTGAATCAAATATTTTTGGAGTATTAGGAAGTTTTGGTGCTCAGTGGACAAATACTTCTCCCCAAAAGGATTCATATCTCCTGTGGTTTGGAGACTGACTCCTCACCTACCTATCAGCATTTCTGACATCTCATACCACTGAACCAACAGGAAGAAAAAAAAGGTCATTGTACTTACGAGCCACGGTGAATAATTCTACTTACTAAGTATGAATTGGAATGCTGCTACAGAATCGGAGCGAATAGGACCCCAAGGAGTTCACTGGTTCTCTTTATACTCCTTTGCTCAATAGATGTGGCCAATGGAAAATTATTTCTATTAAGACAGTATAGAATTAGACCCAGATAATTAAGAAAAATATAGCATTAGGTCATCTTTGCCCCAGGAAATAATCCATTTTTTCAGGTTTCCAGCAAAGGATAAAAAGAACATGGAACGAATGAAAACTGTAGTTACCGGATTAAGTCAGGATAAATTATAGATATGGGGTGGCTCGGGGAGTGGAAGCCTGTAAAACACCCTCTATGCTTTAAGTTAATTTTTTGTTCTTCCCTTTTCCCAACTACTAGGCCCAAAGATTGAGAAGTCGTTGAGAACCTCAAAAAATTGAGCCAACTCCACAAGGATACGTTAACTGGTGCTAAATAAAAATAATTTACAATCATATCTGAGTATACTTTCTATTACCTCAAATCGGAGGAAATTCTGATTAAAGTTAACACTTTAATAATAATAAAAGTAATTGTACAGAGTGTGTGTAGGATGAAATAAATATATTGGAATTTTGGATTTTCATTCCAATGGATTAATAAATAAGAATTTTTAAAGCCAAAATTCCCTTGTTCAGGAAGTATATTTATAATACAATTATATTTTAAAAGTCAATATGAGTCAGACCACATTTATAGTGACAGTTATGAAAAAATACACAAGAAAATATTTTTTCTGGATATTTTATTTGCCAACCTTAATGATTTATGTTTGTGTTTTTTACTTTCTAAAAGGTTTGAAACAGTTTCAAAAAAAACATTTTAAAAATACAATAGGTTGTTAAAAGGTAATAAGTAAATGAACAGATGCATAAATAAATAAACAACAACAAATAACTTCATCAATAATTCCAGAAGTCACCCTTCAAACCTAAGCATTTCCTATCAATTAAGAGTCAGAGGTGGGGCACGTTGGTGGCTCAGTCGGTTGAGACTCTGACTCTTGACATCGGCTCAAGTCATTATTTTGTGGTTGTATGACTGAGCCTGATGTGGAGCCCCGTGTTAGGCTCTGTGCTAAGTATGGAGCCTGCTTGGGATTCTCTCTCTCCCTCTCTTTCTGCACTTCTTCCACTTGCACTCTCATTTCAAAATAAATAAATAGACATTTGGGAAAAAAAAAGAGTTGGAAGGAAGTTTTAATGAATATTTATATGGAATATATACTCTGAATTTAATAACATACTTTTAGTAAAATGAATGCATGTTAGTTTGTCAATATTAATATATATTGACACATAAAACTGTTAATCAGTTGTTTTCAGCTTTCATCTATTTCAGACAGTGCTGCTATAACATATACTTGAGAATGGAATTACTGAATGCTGAATTCTAGCAAAGGAAGCCAAAGAGTTTTCCATGCCATTTGTTCTGACTTGTACTACCATCCTTATTCTGTAAGACTTCTACTTACTCCACATTTTGGACAACACATGCTATTGTCAATCTTTTTCATTTTATATCTTTTCTAGTGGTCCTGAAATTTAACTATTTCTCATAAGCTTCTTTTGATTTATGTGTATAAGCTGATTCATTTTGTAAGAGTTTCTTCCAATGTTTACATGTTTTACATGTTTTGATCTATTGTGTTGTCTGTTATGTGTCGAATTGCATCCCACAAAAATTCATATGTTGAAGTCTTAATCCCTCGTACCTAAGAATGCGGTCTTGTTTGGAAATAAAGTTCTTACATATGTAATTTGGTAATATGAGGTCATACTGGCTTAGAGTGAACCTCAACCCATTATGCCTGGCCCTTATGAAAAGGACAATTGAACACAGATGCATGCATACACAGGGAGAATGCCGTGTGAAGGTGAAAATAGACATCAATTTGATATAGCAGAAGCCAAGTAATACCAAAGATTGCTAGCAAACCACCAGAATCTAGAATAGAAATAGGCAACAGATTTCTCCCTCACAACCCTCAGAAAGAACCAACCCTGCTGATACCTTGATCTAGGGTTTCCGTTCTCCAGAACTGTAAGACAATGCATTTTGGTTGTATAGGCCACTCAGTGTGTGGTACTTTGTTCCATTAGCCTAAGCAAACTAATATACTCTCTTTCTTATTGATTCATTGGAGTGCTGTATATATGCTGGCTGTGAGTTCTTTGTCAGTAATAGGTTAGTCTGTGACTTACCTATTCATTCTCTTAATGGTATCTTTTGATGAATAAAGTTTGTTTAAATCAGTGCAGTTCAAATTATCTTTTTTTTTTCCTTCATGTCCTGTTTAAAAAATATTTGCTTACCTTAATATCATGAAGATCATAAATATCAAGATATATTTTCTTCTAGATAATATTGTTATATCTTTCATCTTTAAGTGTACAGTACATCTAGAATTGAATTTTGTAAATGCAGTGATAGAATTAGTTACACATTAACCCGATTATTTAAGTGATTTTATTTATTTCATATACTCATTCAGAATACTTTTCCATTACATTTCATTGGATTGAAAATACAGAATGAATGCATCTATGGAAGGTGACTTAAGGTATTTTGAAAGCAATCTTTTGCTAATGGCTAATAACATGATTTAGGGATTAAATATTCTTCTTTAAAAAGGATCTGTGAGGGGCTCCTGGGTGGCTCAGTCTTAAACCTCTGACTCTTCGTTTCTACTCAAGTCATGATCTCAGTGTTTGTGAGTTCAAGTGCTGTATGAGGCTGGGATTCTCTCCCTCTCTCTGCCCTCCACTGCTTGTGCCTGCTCTCTCTCTCTCCCTCTCAAAGTAAACAAATTAACTTAATAAAATAAAAGGATCTGTGAAGTAATTTACACTTGATTGTTATAAGATAGTTACATAGGGATGCCTTTTTGTTTTTATTTTGCAAATTCATTCAGTTTGAAAATCAACAAACGCTGACTAGCGCCTTCTGTCTGCCAGGTACTTTAGCCAATGTTATTTTCATGTAATGCTCAGAAATTTTTACATGTGATTTTTTTTAATACTAAAAACTTTTTTTTTTTTTTGCTAGGCGTGGAGTTTTATATTTTTAAGTAACCAATCTAATAAAATGAAAAACAGGTTTACTGAAGCAGGTCCAAAAGACAATACAAAGAGATATGCTATACATTGAAAGTATGAGGCTCCTCACTGTCAACACCTGAGCGCCACAGCTCTGACAGAACCCAGGGACCGAGAATCTGAACAACTTACACACTTTGAGTTTCATTTCCTTAATTTTAAGAGTTTTTAAAATGCTAACTTGCAGACTTGGGCCTTGGGACCCACTTGGCGTCGCTTCCGGCCCAGCGAGCGTCCCTTGTTCCCAACCCCCTCCGCAGCTCGCAGCTCCCTGGGCTGGCTCCCGTGCTTGCTCCTTGCGGTCCAGCTCAGCGCACACTTGTACTCGACCTTGAAGACGAAGGCTGCACACCCATGTGTAATGCAAAGGTTGGCCAGCGCGCCGTAAAAGAAGTCCATGGTGCCGGCCGGCCCGCCGGAGCCCCGGAGCTGGTGGAGGAGCCAAGACCGCTCCTCCCGTGGAGCGGCTCGGGTCTGGAGCCATGTCTGGTAAGCTCAGAGTCTGGGCGCCGCTTCTGAGTTCATCTCGTGCTTTCTGCTTTTCCTTCATTTCCTCCAAGACTTAAGGAAGTCGGTCACAAAACCCTTTGATTTGTGAGTTAAACCTTGCGTTGCCAGTTGTGAAGTTCGAAGTCCCTCTACTGCCCGGGGTGGGGCCTTCTCCACCGTGAGGCTAAGGAGGTGCGGCTGGTGGAGACCGACCAGGCCGGCTGGCACGGGTCCGGGTGGGAGGAAACCTGTGATGGAGAGACACAGCTCCTGTTGCACGTCCCCTTCCATGGGTGTTGTGTAAACTCTCGGAGGTTTAAAAGCATATTGTCCGGGAAATCTGTTTTCTATGATAATAGCCACCTTCTTGAGGAGTCCGTCATCTCAGGAACTCGGGCCACACGGTGCCATCCAAGAATATTAGAAAGTGGGGAGCACATGTCAGGCACCAGGTCGGTCTTAATTCGAAGGCAGTCCTGTTTCAGTCTCTGGGTCGCTGTTGTTGGAGCTTTCTGATTGCCGTTGTTGATTATCTCTCCGGGGTGTGGTGCGTGGGCCGCTTCCTCACTGAGGCTGGAGGTGATGGAGGCTGGCGGTGATGGAGGCCCGAGCGGGGTGCAGGAGAGTGGAGCCCGGTGCGCGAGAGCTGGAAGGCACCTGTATGGGCCCCTCCGTGACCGCTGCCCCAGCGACGCACCCTTAAAACAACTGTTTTTGCAAGTGAGTATCCAGTTGTCCCTCTTCCCAAGCCAAATTCTTCCCCTCTTCCTTGCGTGTAAACTTTTTAATGTCAGTTTATTGGGAACTTTATTGTATTCCCTTGCTTACTTGTATACTTCTGAACTAATAGTATACTATGGAATTTATTATATATTTATAATTCATCTTTATAAATGAGAATAAGAGTTCATCAACTTTTTTATACCTTTGTAAGTTTGCATAAGTTCTTGAATCTTTATTTTTCGTAAATTTTTGAAACAGCTAATGAAGTTTTGCTGAGGTACCTGCTAGGATATTTATTGGCATTGCTTTGAATCGATATATTAATTAGGAGAAAATTTATATGTTTACCATATCGATTTTCCCAAACCTTGAACCTGATATAGCGTATTTATTGAGATCTTCTTTAATTAATGTTATTCACGTTTTGTAGATTGAGGGGAGGACTGTTGCTCCTCCTCTGTTAGCTTTATTACTATGCAGTTTGTTTCTTATGCATGAAATATTATCTTTTACATTTTATTTCCTAATTGTTCTTCCTCATATATACAACTTGATTTTTGTATATTGCCATTGCTAAGTTCCATTGTTATGATTTACCTATAATTTGTTCATTTATATATAATCACATTTATATCTATATACACAATCATATTATTTGTAAAAGAAATAGTTTTATTTATTGCCTTTCAATATTTATTCCACATAAAAAAAAATTCTTATTGTGCTGGCTGTACCTCCAGAACGATGTTGGTAAACCACAGTATCACTTTTTAAATAGACATAAAATTTTCTCCGATGAAAAATCCATATAATTCTTTTTAAATAAGCATCCTCTTGTTTTCTTTCCTCACAGGGGGGTCACTCAAAATAGCACAGTTAGTATTCCTTTGTCCTTAATTCTCCATCATTTTACCACCACACACGTACTGACTTTATCCTATTTCGGTGACACTACAAACGCCATCCATCATTCCTCCAATTGTGTAATTTTCATTTCACTCTCTGTTGTACTTATAATCCTTTTGAGAATTTTTCTCTATTGTCTTCTGCGAAAACATGTTCTTACAATGTTTCCAAGGTTTACTTCTTAAGAGAGGAATTTTAGAATGAGGAAAAAGTTATATTTCTATCCGTCAGGAGTTTGTTATTCGACTATATTAACTTATCTAAGTGTAATTTCTTTATCTTGATATGAGATATTATCTGCGTACAAGACTTTTTTAGGAAAGAAAGTTGTGTGAAGGGCCTATTAGACGGGGAGGCACATGATAAATGGGTACTTTTACTTCTTTGAAAGGTCTACTTCTATTTTTGTACACCTTAGAATTATATTTTCCTATAGGTTTCATTTAGAGCTTTGTTCTTCTCATTCCAATCATTGGTCTTGAGTGATAAGATTTTATTAGTGTTTTTTTTTTTTTTAATTCAGCTTGAGTTTTTCCTCCTTCAAGCATCCTAAGCAAGTCTAACTTATAGTTTCTTTCTTTGTGTTCTCATGCTATTGTTACATATTATTTCCTTTTCTGTAACAACATATATTTTGTATTTTCTCAAATTTGAATGTTGATTTGTTTTTTGAAAGGAAAATCCTATTTCTTTTCTTTTCTTGAGGATTTGGGGACTTGAGATTTAATGAAGCCATTCAGCCTTCCATTTGCAGATTTTTAGAATTTATTATTGTATTTTGCAGATTATCACTTATGTATATGGCCATTTACCTTTATACAAGACTTTCACTATTACTATTCACTTGTAAGTATATTAGAAACATGTAAATTATCCAGAAAATTACAAAGGTAGAATGGTATATCCATAGATTTTGGAATTATTATTTATTTGTATTTCCTACTCTGTGCTCCTCCATTTCTAATAAGAATTCTTTCCGGATTTGCTCTTCTAACAGTGCTGCCTTGAATCTTTGTTTCCTTATGGGCACTCTTGATGGCTGTAGGGAATGAGCACTTTAAATCTTACCATTTATTCAGGAAATTACTTCTCAAATATTTAGAAAATTTATGATCTCACCAGCAATTTATTATAACATCTTTTTTATTTTTCCACGTGCTGGTGAGCACATGGAATTTTGAGAGTACCTACTAATATTTATTAATTTAATAAAATATACTATCATCACAGTTGTAGTTAATTCATATGTTCACTAATCTCTGATTTCCTCTTATGCTAATTCTCCTTTTTTATTGTTTGTTGTTCTTGTTTGTTTTTTTCTTTTTGATATATGATTTTTTAAAAATTTTTATTTAAAGTAGACATTTGTTGTCATATGTGAATATTTTTCCCAGGTCTGTATTTTTTAATATTACTCATTATGCTTTTGACATCACAGAAATTTAAAATTTTTTATAGAGTCAAATTTTGGTGCCGACAGCTCAGAGCCTGGAGCCTGCTTCAAATTCTGTGTCTCCCTCTCTTTCTGCCCCTCGCCCACTTCTTACACTGTCTCTGTCTCTCTCTCAAAAATAAATAAACGTTAAAAAAAGGAATTTAGAGTCAAGTTTTGATTTAGCAAATTTCCCCTTTAACCTTTCAAAAGTTTTTAGAGGGTCATATAATAAGTGATTCGTCATATTAAATGATACTTTTAAAATTATTTACATATATATATAAATTCTTTGTCATTATTGATTTATTTGAATGCTGACTATTTTATATTTGATACAGTTACTCCGCTAAGTACCTCTTAGTTGTAGAAGAGTGAATATTGATTTTCTTGGATTTTAGCATCATTGTGTAATTTTTAAGAAAATCGTTTTTTCTTTTCATTTCTTACTTTTCCTCAACCCTTTGGTTATATTTCTTTGGCTAGGACTTTTAGTGCTTTGCCGATTATAAGCTATAATAGTGAGCAAGCTGGCATTTTGTTTACAGTAAAGGAAATGAGTACATTTTTCCCTGTTGAGTAAGATGTTGTGTTGATTCTTGGCAGAGAGGTTTATCAAGTTGCTAGGATTTATCATAATTGACACAGTTTTATCAGATGTCTTTTCTGCGTCTACTGAGAGCTTTTCTTTTTACCTTTAATCAGTTAGTGTGGTGATTTTCAATGATAATTTTTAAATACCAACTCATTCTTGCATTCCTAAGGCAGATTATACTAGGTAATGAGTTTAACAGCTTTCAATTTTCACTCTTTTTCCAAATTGTTTGTATAATACATAGTACTCTCTCTGTCCCAGATATTTTCCTAAAGTTGAAATTTAATTATTTGTGATGCACTTTTGTTTTCAGAGGGCAAATTTTTACTATTGATTTGCTTTGTAAAAGACTCTATCATTGGGGCACCTGGGTGGCTCAGTCGGTTAAGCTTCTGGCTCTTGATTTGGGCTCAGGTCATAATCTCATGGTTCCTGGGAGTGAGCCCTGTTTCGGTGTCAGCACTGACGGTGTGGAGCCTGCTTGAGATTCCCTCTCTCTCTCTCTCTCTCTCTTTCTCTGCCCCTCCCCTGCTCATGCTCTCTCCTCTCCAAATAAATAAATAAGCATATTTAAAATAAAAGACTGTATCTTTATTAAGAGTTTCTTACTCTTAAATCACTCCTGTATTCTTAGGTAATTGAAGTACTCTTCTGTTTCTTCCTAGCAAGTTACCACAAATTTACTCGGTTAACACATCAGACATTTTTATCTGTTTCCATTGGAGAAGAATTGGGGTACAGCTCACCTGGGTCCTCTGCTCAAGACATCCAAAGGCTGCAGTCCAGGAGTCTGCCCAAGTGCATTTTCATTAGGGCTGAACTGGGAAAGCTTAGCTTTTCACCCTCTGTGGTTTGTTGGCAAAGTCCATTTCCTTGTTAACAAGGAACTTACTGCAGCCTGCTTAATCAATGTCGTTGGAGAGAAAATCTCCCACCTCAGGTCCCAGTCCCTTTTTTAAGAACTTTAACTTGTTTTATATCAGGTCTATCCAAGATAATCTTTTGATTAACTCAAAATCAACAGATTCAGGACTTTAATTACATCCGCAGCATCCTCTTTTTCTATATTTTGCTGGTTATAAGCAAGTTACTGGTTGTGCTTATACTTAAGGGGAGGAGGAGACTATACACACACGTGGCTTATGGTAAGTCACCTTAAGGCACAAAATATGACCTTACAAAAATGATTTTCTGGGGTATGTGTAGAAGCGCCCTATTTTTATATTCCTAATATTATTTAACTCTTCTTTCTCTTTGTTTTTCATCAGTCTCGCTACTTGTTAGTATATTTATTTAATTTTTTTAAATGTTTATTCCTTTTTTGAGAGAGAGAGAGACAGAGTACAAACAGGGGAGGGACAGAGAGAGAGAGACAAAGAATTTGAAGCAGGCTCCAGGTTCCATGCTGTCAGCACAGAGCCCGTCACGGGACTCGAACCCACAAACCGTGAGATCATGACCTAAGCCAAAGGTGGAAGCTTAATGGACTGAGCCACCCCGACAGCCCTGGTTGGTGTATTTATTAAGAGTTTCCAAGTTACAGATTTGTGCCTTAGCTGATGTAAGTTTTACAGTTTTACAAACTGGAACATAATTATGAAAGTGCATAGCTCTACCTCATGTGCAAATTTCAGTTTCTTTTGGAACTTATAAACAGATATAAAAGTTCAGATAATTTTTGATAGAATTAGAGCAGTTTTAGGTTCACAGCAAAATCGAGCAGAAAGCACAAAAAGTTTTTGTATATTCCCTGACCCTACATATGCACAGACTTCCCCCATCAATGTCCTAAACTATAGTAGTACAGTCGTTACAATTGATGAGCCTGAATTAATACGTTATCACGGAAAGTCCATAGTTTACATTAGGTTTCATTCTTGGTGTTGTATATTCTGTGGACTTTGATGTTGAGAGCCAGTGGCCTTGAGCAGTGTTTTGGGAGCCGGAGGCTTTGAGCGCAGCCTTTGTCCTTGAGTCAGGATCGCACCCAGGTCGTGTGGGGAGGTTCAGAATGCCTTTGTAAAGTTTGATATAGCAAAATACATTTTGCCTGGATAATGTCATGCTGAAAACTTGTGGTAGGAGACATGCCTTGTACGTACACCGCCCTCAGATTGTAGATAAATACCCGAGTGAAAATAAACTCGGTGCTGGCGACGCTTGGGAGCGCCAGCCCTCCCTTAACAACTGTGCCTTGTGTATCAGTTCATCCTCGCCCCCCCGATCAGGAACCGTTCGATTCCGCGACGGCTGGTCCGCCGCACTTTGACAAGTGTATAATGACATTTATCTTCTATTAAAGTATCGTAAAGAGTAGTTTCACTCTCCTAGAAATTCATTGTGTTCCCTTGCCCTGGCCTCTTTGACAACCACTGATCGTTTTACTTTACCCATAGTTTTTCATCTTTTACAGAATGTCCTAGAGTTGGAATTATATAGTAAGTATCATGTTCAGATTGGCTTCTTCCACTTAGTAATAAGATTTTAAGTTTCCTTTGTCTCTTTCTGGCTTGGTATCATTTCTTTTGAGCACTGGATAATGTATGTTGTTTGGATGTGCAGGGTTATTTATTTCTGTGTATTTATCTTTTTTTTTAAATTTTTTTTAATGTTTATTTATTTTTGAGAGACATAGAGGCACAGCGTGAACAGGGGAAGGACAGAGAGAGAGGGAGACACAGAATCGGAAGCAGGCTCCAGGCTCTGAGCCGTCAGCACAGAGCCTGACGTGGGGCTGGAACTCACAGACTGTGAGATCATGACCTGAGCCGAAGTCGGCCGCCCAACGGACTGAGCCACCCAGGCGCCCCATTTCTGTGTATTTATCTATTGAAGGACATCTTTGTTGCTTCCCAGTTTCAGCAACTATGTAAACATGTGCTTGTAGGTTTTTGTGTGGACATAAGTTTTCAACTTCTTTGGATAAATATCAAGGAGTGTGATTGCTGGATTATATGATAGATTATGTTTGGTTTTGTAAGAAACCACAAACTGTCTTCCAATGAGGCTGTACCATTTTGCCTTGCCACTGGTAGTAGATAAGAATTCCTGTTGTTCCACTCCTAACCAGAATTTGGTGTTGTGAGTGTTACAGATTTTGGTTATTCTAATAGAAGTATGGCAGTATCTCATCATTGAATTAATTTGCATTTATCTGATGACAAATGGTGTGGAACATCTTTTCTTATGCTGATTTTCCTGCTTTCTGTAAATCTTTTGTGGAGTGTTTCTTTAGGATTTTTTAGCATTTTTTTAAATCAGGCTGTTCATTTTCCTACTGTTGAGTTTGAAGACTTTCTTGTATATTTTGCCTAAAAGTCCTTTATCGAATATGTCTTTTGCACATATTTTTCCCAGTGTATGGCTTGTCTTCACTTTATTTTCACAGTATCTTTCACAGAGCAGTGGTTTTTAACTTTAAGGAAGTCTAGCTTATCAATTATATCTGTCATGGATCATGCCTTTGGTAGTATATGAAAAAAGTCATCATCACGTTCAAGGACATTTAATTTTCTATGTTATCATTAGGAGTTTTAGAGTTTTGTGTTTTATATTTACAACTCTGATCTATTTCATATTTAATATTTGTAGAAGGTGCAAGGTCTGTGTCTAGAATCATTTTTTTTGCTTGTGGGTGTCCAGTTGTTACAGCACCAATTTTTGAAGTGTCTATCTTTTCTCCATTGTATGACCTTTGCTGCTTTGCAAGGAGTAGATGACTATGTATATGCATGTGGGCTTAACCTAGGTTCCCAGGTCTGTTGCACTGATGTATTTTTATGTATTCTTTCACCTGTACTATATACTCTCTTAGTACTGAGCTTTCTAGTAAATGAGTCCAGAAGTCAGATAGTATCATTCCTCCAAATTTAATTTTTCTCCTCCGATGTTGAGTTGGCCATTCAGTCTTTTACTATTCACATAATTCTTTCCACAACTTTATTGAGATAAAATTGACACTTAAGCACTGAACCACTCAGATGCCCCTAAAATACTGCCAATTTCTAAGATAAAAATGGGTTCAGAGTAATGTAAGTTTTTTTACTACTTATTTATTTTTGAGAGAGACAGAGACAATGTGTGAGTGGGGGAGGGGCAGAGAGAGAAGGAGACACAGAATCTGAAACAGGCTCCAGACTCTGAGCTGTCAGCACAGAGACCCACGTGGGGCTGTGAGATCATGACCTGAGCCAAAGACAGAAGCCCAACCTGCTGAGCCAACCATTGTTATTGGACATCTATATCTACCGTTATTAACTCAAAAACTTCCACAAATGAAGTTTTGAACTTCTTGTATGGAGAGTGTATTCTCTAAATACACGAACTTTTATTTGATTTAAAAAATATCTGGGTGGAGTTTTTGTCTGTTTAAGAAAATTTTAATGACACTGGAATAGATCATAATGTTTTCTTAAAAAGCCTAATATAAACATTTTTTGCTATGACTTTGCTATAGATGTAATGTGTGTTATTTGAAAGAACATAGTCTGGAGACCCTAAAAATGTTTAAGAGTCATTGTATTTGAATGCATTTCTTTCTTTTTGTAATATGCATCATAAGAGTTTTTTAGTTTTCAGAGTGTTTGAAATAACAAAATAGCTTAACAGTTTATGTTACTATATTTTACAACTGAATCACAAAATGCAGGACAATTACACATAGAATTGGCAAGACAGGTCAATTATACATGTAATTGGGTTGATCTGAAGTCTTAAAAGTAAAGACTAAGTTGTGTCATATTGTGATGGCTCTTAAAACTTGTTCAATCATATGGCATGGATGTTGCAAAGTATAAAATACACCTAAATTTTATTTCTTTAATCCTTCAAATTAATAGTGGAAATAGTTATATAATTCAAATTATCTCAGTTTTTTAAGTTATAAATATATACTTGAGGTAAGTTTGCAGTTAAAAGATACCTCTGTAAGTTATAGTTTTTCCATTTTAAAAGTCCCTTTCTTATTTATGTATATTTTTGTTGTTCTTCTTTTCTTTACATAAGTAATTTTCCAAGAAATGAATTATGATAAATAAAAATGCTGGATCTCTTTCTTTTATTTTCACTCATAACTCAAGTATTTAGTGTAAGGTTATGAGTCGCTGATGGATAAAAGTAAGACTGCCAAGGCAAAGTGAGGTCTGAGAGTACACTTTATAGCAAGCACCCTTTTGGGCGAGGTTCCGCCACTCGAAATAGGGGAGTCGGGGAAGTCGCGCCTGAGGTCGGAGGTTAAGGGCGTTTAATGGGTTTGGGGAGGAGTTTTCGAAACTGGTGACGAGTTCTTATTAGCAGATAGGATACGTTGTCTGCTTGTTAAAGTCCTATTGGTCTACTGGAATGACGTGTCCGCCTCCCAGGGCTGTGGCGGGAACTTCGGCCATCTTGGGTCGGTTTCCATTTTATGGAGCCTTCCCTCTGCCCTAGCCCAACATTTAGTAAAAGATATCTTACTGAACTATCTAGCTTTCCTAAGTCATTCATGCAATACTTAGGTCAATATGGTTGCAAAATATTATCTTAAAAAAATAAGTACAAAGGAAAATAAATATATAATAAAATACTACTGAGAGTTTCTGCTAACTGTAAGTTAATGTGTAAAACTATAACTTTTTGTCAATGTTTGAGCCATGTTTTGTGATTAAGTTCAACTAAAGAACCTGTTAAATTCTCTTACCATAACATTTCAATGAGCAATAGTTTTTAGTACTTTCAGAAATGCAGATACATGTCTTGTCTATGATTGGTAAACTCCACTTGTATAGGTAATAATAGCTAATATATGTTTAGCTTTATAGCATGCCATAACACAGTATAATTCTAAATTCTTTATATATATAGTATGTAATCATATAAAATAAATCCTGGGGCACCTGGGTGGCTCAGTCAGTTGAGTGTCCGACTTCAGCTCAGGTCATGATCTCACAGTCCGCGGGTTTGAGCCCCATGTTGGGCTCTATGCTGACAGCTCAGAGCTTGGAGCTTCAGATTCTGTGTCTCCCTCTGTCTCTGCCCCTCCCCTGCTCATACTATGTCTCTCTCTATCTCAAAGATAAACATTTAAAAAATAAAGAAATAAAAAATAAATAAAATAAAATAAATCCTATTTGGAGGGCAGCTGGGTGGCTCAGTTGGTTAAGCATCTGACTTTGGTTTCAGCTTAGGTCATGAAACTGAGACCTGCATCTGGCTCTGCCCTGAGCACAGAGTCTGCTTGGGATTCTCTCTCTTTTTTCCTCTGTCCCTCCCCTGCTTGCGCTCGCTCACTCTCTCTCTCTTTCTCTCAAGATAGATGAATAAAATAAGCCCTATTTTTATTACAAAGAGAAACATGAGAATAGATGGGATTAAATGACTCATCTTCTTGGTAGATCCAGGCTTTGGTACCATGATATTCTGC
>PITB01024873.1:0-23605 GCA_004024585.1 Paradoxurus hermaphroditus | reverse complement strand
AAATTTAAATACAAAGATGATCACAGACAAGGACCCACGTCTACTTACTACCGCTTCCAAAGGAAAGAACACAGGAAAAGGAGGAGTGGAAATGATCCAAGTAATAATAGAAAAAAAGAAATCTAAAACTTGAGACGTGAGTCTTCAGATGGAAAATTCCGTAGAGGGTACGGGTACATTTTAGAGGAAAGATTTAGCGCGAAATACACTCGTGAAATTATACATTACCAAGGAGAAGGAAAAGATACTTCCAAAAAGAAAAAGAGGAGTAAGATCAAAGTACCTTGTATATAAAGGAAAGAAAGCCATCTGGGCATGATTTCTTTTTAGGAACCATGCCTACTACAGGACAGTGGAACGATGCCTTCATGATTTTGCATTAAAAGTATTCTGAACCTCAAATAGCCTACAGGTCAAAATCATACGACAAAAGAACAAAAAACAATGTTCAAGAACTTGAAGGATAACCTCTGGTAAATACTCTGGGAAAAGCGGGAAAAGAGCTACTCTAGGAGATACTCTGATCAGAACAAGAGTATTTCCAGACAGAAGGTACAGAAATCCGTAAGATAGTGGCATTAACCCAGGAACACAGTGGAATGGATTCTACAATGATAACCAAATAGCAGGTGTTAGACATCTCCCTCCAAGCTGGCCATTTAGCCAAGAGTATGATTGAGAAGCTAAAGGATCTTAGTGTTGTAGAAATGAAATCACATACAGTTCTTCTTTCAACAAGAATAAAATAGGGGAAATTATAAACTTTGAGAAAATAATGGTCCCAATAAACAGCAACTATATACAAGCATAATTCTGAAGAACTGACTTAGTATAAGGGAGAAGAATTCATGTTGCCTTGAATATTCAAAGGTCACTTGCTTCAAAGCGTGGAGTCATATCTTCTGCACTCATTTCATTGACCTCGACTGCATCCATGTTTTATTCATCAGCAATTTTAGTTCCTTAAAAACTCTCTTCATGCAAAGATTCCATAAATGAAAATCTTATGTCTTTTCATTTCTATGTCTAACACTGTGATTGTAACTAAGCTATCCTTAAGTCACCCATTAAAATGTCAAACGTGATTACATTTAATTTATAAGACTCACAAAAATTTTCCAGAAAAAATCAAGGTATTTTATGTGGTGTTTCCTAACTAATTTTGATACACAATATAAAAATTTTTTATTAAAACTTTGAGTTCTTTTTTATGTTTCAAGTTTTTATTTAAATTCTTGTTAGTTAAAGTATAATATTAGTTTCAGGAGTAGAAACCCACAGCTGCCATGTCCCCGACTTCTGAAACTCCAGTCTTTGAGCTCTGCTGGTTGTAAAAACTCACACTAATCGGCCTCTCTCATTTTCCCTGTCAATGGTTTTGGGGAAGTGTTTTTCTTGGGTGATCCCCTGTGTGCTGCCCTCTCTCTCTCCTCTCTGTGATCAGGGCTCCCTCCTTCCATAGCACCCACGATTCTTTTCTTCCCCAAAGCATACATCACACCTCCTACCTTCCACGATGTTGCCTATTCTCTCCTCTAGTTGTGTGATTTATTCTCTCATCCTTATATCGATTTTTTGGGTGTCGAGAACGAGTTGATGTTGATCTAGGTGTGTTCAAGGAGTGAGGCAAGCATAGGGGCCTCGTTCCGCTTCACCATCTTCTCCCCCCAAAACGCCACTAAAACTTTTAAAGTCCTTTCTATTTTGTGAATGATATCTTCAGCAAACGCTTAAATGTGTTACTTTGATTCTTTAGACCAAGTAGTAGGGTAAAGGGATCCATGGAGACCGCATAAACCAGCACTTTCTTTTTATTCTTAACATGAAATCGAAGGGGCACCTGGGTGGTCCAGTTGGTTAAGCCTCCAACTCTTGTTTTTGGCTCAGTCCATGATCTCATAATTTGTGAAACTGAGCCCCATATCGGGCTGTGTGCTGACAGTGCAGAACCTGCTTGGGATTTCTCTCTCTCCCTCTCTGTCTGCCCTTCCTGCACGTGCATGCATTCTCTCTCTCTCTCGCTTGCTCTCTCGCTTTCTCTCTCTCTCTCTGTCGTATAATAAATAAAGATGAGATGAACATTTAATATTAAATAAATAGAATGAAATTGAAAAACAGAACGGTTTTAAAGGAATCGAGCCTCTTCAAATGAAGATCAATTGTAGTTGCTCGGGGGAGATGCTAGTTGATTCTCAGCCTGTGAAGACAGCCCTAGAGTCTCCACTGTGGTTTTCCATCTAACCCAAGGCTAGGTGAATAAGGAGCTTCTCGAATCTTTCTAGCCACCATGAATTTCCTTGAATTTCAATGATTTTACATGCTTGGCCCCCTCTTCTGATTTAAGGGTTAGTTGTGATTGTCTCATTGACATGATTTGCTTTTGTCTTGTATAGATTTTCTTTATGAAGTAAAACATTTACAAAGTAGAAAATAGTTATACTTATCTGATTATAAATTGTGGATTATTTCACTGATTAATAATAACAGTAATAACATCAAATGCTGCTGTGTTCCAGATACCGTAAGGTTTGTCTCATTTAATCCTCGTAACAACCTATAGAAGAGTGACTTCAGTGATCTAGATTTATAAGATGAGGGAACCGAGGCCTAAGAAATGAGTTACCTTGCCAGAGGCTACAGAGCAGAAAACAGGAGCACAGCTCAGAGGTGTAATTCCAGAGTTTGTTCTCATCACTATGTTTCTCTAAATTGTCCTGATTCTGCAGTGAATACTTATTTATACAATCATCAAATTGCGAATGATATTTATCGACTTTAGATTTTCTGAATTTATGTAGACCAAGTATGTTGGACTCACCATAGTGTTCAAATAAAAATGCTCACATTTTATACCTTGACCATGTCAAGCAGGGTTATAGTTGGCAGTTTTAGGAAATGTGAATAGACAAGGAATGTGTAGAAAATTCAGAGGTGCCCATTTCCTGTATCACCTCATGAGGGTCAAGACAGGACGTCTCGAGTTGTTCGATTAATAGAGTTCTAGTTATAGTCATAAAAATTCCAAAGACAACAATAGATTAAATAAATTAAAAGTTTAAAAGAAAATTAAAGAAAAGTTTCTTTCTCACAAAAGAAAAATTGTGAGGAGACTGATGGTAGAATATAAGTAAATTTCTTTACAGTAGGAATAAAATACTTCACGTCAGGTATTGAGAAAATAGAAGCATAAGCGCAAACATGTTATTTGGGTTTGTGGAGGTGACTATGAAAATTAGAAATAGAAACCATCAGGAGGTTACTTTGGAACACTGAAGGTGGGTGGAGGTGAAGAGCGAAGAGAGAGTTTGTGTGTTCCATTGTTTACTGTGCTGTTGGAGTTATTTCCATTTGATTTATTATTTGTATAAATACTTGTATGTTATACAACTTGTGAAAAGAAGGATCACACATAATCACATTTGGCTATCTATTTTACAAGGAATATACCGATGCCTCTGAAAACCTGTGTTATTAATGTCGTCCGTTACTTTGTTATGTTTCTTTTAGAGGAGAGAATCATGAGCCAGCGTTGGCCTTATATCTACTCCTTCTTGGGGCTCCTGCCCTTTTGGATGCTGTGTACGTCCTCTACCAACAAATGTGTCGTTAGACGTGAAGTGGCTGACTGCAGTCATCTGAAGTTGACTCAAGTGCCCGATGACCTCCCAGCAAACATAACAGTGTTGGATCTCACCCATAATCAGCTCCGAAGACTGCCACCTGACAACTTTACAAGATATAGCCAACTCACTATCTTGGATGGAGGATTTAACTCCATCTCAAAACTGGAGCCAGAATTGTGCCAAAAACTCCCCTTGTTGGAAATTTTGAACCTCGAACACAATGAACTATCTCACCTTTCAGAGCGAACTTTTGTGTTCTGCGGGAGTTTGACTGAACTCCACCTAAGGTCCAATTCAATCCAGAAAATTGAAAATAATCCCTTTCAAAACCTGAAGGTAAGACAAAGGTGTTCGTCTCCACATAAGAAGTTCAAAACATGTTATCTCATGTTAAGTTTTCAAGTCACTTATGCATCGTTAGATTTCGTATCTAAATATCGAGGTCAAGAATAAGAAATCTGATCTACCCAAATGGGAAGAGGGGCCACTCTACATACAGACGTAGCCATTTAAGATTGGAAATCCTTTCAAAAGAGAAAATAGCATCTTAATTCAATTTCAGTCTTACTTTTAAAGAATTCTGCCTCTCTTGCTCCCTCCCGTTAAAAATACAACTTAGATACAAGAGGTAGAGATCAGAGAAGAATCCGATCTGTCATCACCAGAGAAGAATAAGAATATCCCATTAGGAACACAGCAAATAAACTCTCAATGCTGCTGATAGTACCTGAAGTAATGGAAAAAAAATAACACATCCAAATTCTGACTTGAAGTTAAAAAATTGATCCATGATAAGCAAATTATTCACCTAAAAATTATGGGACTGTTTTTTTAAGAATTCTCCTCATGTTATTGTTTTACTAGTGGCTACCATCTTTTTTCCTCCCCGAGTACTTGGCTTGAATTTGAAATCTGTGAAAATGTATGTTATTGTCTCTTAATCTGAGACAATTATTATGTACTTTTCTTGAACCGAAGCCTTTTTTAAACTCTTTGTTTTCTTCGTTACATGGACCTATACAAAATTTGGCATTCCTTGACCTCATATGCCGAGAATAATGTACAACCTTAAATATTTTTAGAAACATTTATAAAGCGACTTGCTTGCTAGTGATTTGAAATTCTTTCTTGTGCCTCTTTAGCTTCTGAAGTGGATACAATGTCTTGGGACATAAAAGCCTCAAAATCTGGTTAATCTTTGGCAAAATGTTCTTTTATGTTTAAAACATAAATAGAAGTCTTACTCTCTTTAATACACATTACTCAAGATTTCACACTAAGATAGATCAGCTTTTCCTTACCTTTTACCTGAGTGGAAGTTTACCTGTTAAAAATAGCACGAGGTGGTAAAATGTCACACAGAACTAACAATCCAAAAATGAATATTCTGTACCAGCCACGATGCAAAATTAATGTAACTATCAATCTTTCTCAAAGTAAAAACCTTTTTAGGATTTCATGGACAGCAAAGTTTGACTCATACGTTCAAAGAAAATATTTCTTCTTCATTTTTTCTGTTTCATTTCAAGGCTGATGCATGACATTGTGTGTTTAGTAAGCCAGATGAATATTCCTTACATCATAAAGAATTGCTTATTGTAAATAACTAAATGTTTGTTATGAATAGGCCTTATATCATGAATAAATACGCTGAAATCCTTTTATTTTCATAAGAGAAATAAAATCATTCTTTTTAAAAAATGATTCTGGGGGGCACCTGGGTGGCTCAGTAGGTTAAGAGTCTGACTTTGACTCTGGTCATGATCTCATGGTTCGTGAGTTCGTGCCCCATGTCGGGCTCTATGTTGACAGCTCAGAGCCTGGAGCCTGCTTCAGATTCTGGGTCCCCCTCTCCGTCTCCTCCTCCCCCACTCATGCTGTCTCTATCTCTTGTAAATAAATAAACTTAAAAGAAAAAGATTCTTGAAGTGAGAAACAAACCCTTGTAACAATGTTATTTTTGATCATCACGAAAATTTTCTATTACTCTACTGTCAGTTTTCTATAGAATAATAAACAAGTGACATTTTTGCTGTTATTTCTAAGTTATTTCTAAGATTCAGGTACATTTAAAGGAACTATTTTCGGTGGCAAGACTCTAACTCATGTACATCTTTTTTCTGTCTCAGAATTTAATCAAATTAGATCTGTCTCATAACGGTTTGTCATCCACCAAATTAGGAAGTCAGCTCCAACTGGAAAGCCTCCAAGAGCTCCTGTTATCAAATAACAAAATTAATATCCTGAGACGTGAAGAGCTGGATTTCCTTGGCAATTCTTCTTTGAAAAAATTAGAATTGTCGTCAAATCCAATTAAAGAGGTAAGAAGTAAGGTAAAATTATTTTGTGTTCTACGTCGAAGTGTGGACAATCCCTAATTGAGTTACCTGGATCAGAATCTAAAGATCCCTAGAGAAAGGGGGAATAATGTTTGCCATGTCTTCCAAAAGTCCCTCATGCTTACTGCTTGGGCCGTTGGTGTCCTCCTCACGAAAAGAGCGAGCGGTAGCAATTAAGGGCTGGCTCTCTGCTGTCTGACAGAAATGGGTTAAAATCCCTGTTCCGATTACAGGCCAGTACTTTGACCTTGGGGAACTCACTCAACCTTTCTGGGTCTCCGTTTCCTCACGTGTAGAGTGGGAACAATACTATCTATCACACGAAATCTCCGAAAGAATTAAAACAGAATGATAGTTAAGAGCACAGGCTGGAGAGTTGGGTTGGTTGGCTCCCCATCTGGGCTTTCTCTCCTAATACTTGTGTAATCAGGCAAATTATTCAAGTTCTTTATGCTCCAGTTTCCCGGTTGTAAAATGAGTATAGTAATAACACTACTCTAGAGGCTGTGTGGTAAAGAATTTAGCATGGTATCTGGCCTGTAAGTGCTCCATAAATGATAACCAGCATTAGGTTGTTATGAAAGTCTTCCGATAATGGAATATACTTCTTGTAACAGAATATACCTAATGAACCTTCTCTTTAGATCCATGATATTCAGTTCGTTAACTACTTTCATATACAGATGAGTTTGTACTTTATTCCTTTACAGGCCGAGAATAAGAATATAGGAAATCATGAACTAAGTCAGATTTTTAAAAGCTGTATTAACTTTCAGACATAAAAATAGACTGTGTAATTGTCCTGAGATGATAAAATATAAACAAGCAAACATTTTATGTAATATTCATGCTAATTATCGAACATTTTTTTTCTTTAGAACATTTATTGTAAAAATCTTACAAAATATGTAAGTAATGAGAAGGGAGATTAAAAAAATCATCCAAAAACCCGCATTCCAGAGACAACCTGTGTAGGGTATTTTTATCTCCAGTTTTTCTCCAAGTGATGATGAGGAAAAGCAGCAGCCACTGAAATTCAGAGCACAAATTCAAAATACTGTGTGTTGGGCACGATGATGTTTAGATATATGCATACATATTTATAATTTATTTTATAGATTTATAAATTTAAATTTATAATTTATAATATTTATATGCTTATTATATATAAATATTTATTAAATATATATATTTAAATAGTCCTGTAACCAACTTATTCTTTTCTTAAAGTTTATTTATTTATGAGAGAGAGAGAGAGAGAGAGAGAGAATCCCTAGCAGGCTCCACATTGTCGGCAAAGAACTGGACGTGGGGCTCAGTCTCACGAATCATGAGATCATGACCTGAGACAAAAATCAAGAGTCTGATACTTAACCAACTGAGCCACGCAATTTGTATAATTTTTTTTTCTATAAATATTTTGCACAAGGGCAAATTGAGAGGAAGAAGGGTTGAGGAACTTGTCCGAGGTCTCGCACGTGACTCTTCGGTGACAGACCTGGATTTCCGGCAGTGTTAGATCAGAGCCCTTGCTCTTAACAGCTGTGCTCTATTGCCTCCTATAGGCAATGGTGCCATTTAAAAGTAATATCATATCACGAACATCCTCCGTGTCATCGAGAATTATTCAAAAACTCAGTTTTGATTACTGCAAAATAAGGCTATCACAGAAGTTCACCCTAATGAATTTAATAACTTCTTGTTTTGTAGTCCAATTCACTCTACTTACGATAAGATACACTTTCTTCCCCATTTTTGCCTTTTCTTCTATTAGCCCTAACGTCTCACGAATGACACAGTAGGAATCAGAGCCTCTTTGCTCTCCTGGTGTTTAAACACCCCGGACTGGCTACTACCCTCTCTAGATTCCTTCTCTCCTTGCCTTCTGTTCTCTTGTTCTAGGGTTGAATCCCACAGCAGTCAAGGCTTCGAGTGAGGGAGTGGGGCCAAAGCAGAAGGGTGCTGGAGGCGCTATCATGCAATAAAGTTAGGAAAAACCCATGCTGGAAAGGCAAAGAGGAAGGCTGGAACTCAGAGTTACAGAAGGGAAAGTGTGCATCCCTGTTTCATAATAAAATGCACCCATTCATTCCACACTTGTTCACTGAGATCAGTGGTCATCAAAACAGAAAGAGGATCTGCCCCCGTGGTGACTTTAGGAAGAGTTTATTAATTACACTTACACTCAGTGTAATCAAGTAAAAGTAGTAGGGACTTTGCCTAGACTGGGAAGTCAGGGAGGGCCTCCTGAAAAGGAGGCCGTTGAATGCTGGGTAGAGGCTAAGCAGTGGCCAGGAAAGGTGAGGAACTGCAGTAGGGGGTGGGTGCCGCAGGCACAGAGTAAGGAGCTGTGCAGTAGAGGGATGGAGAGTAAACCCAGGGAAGACGGTGAAGGGGGAAGGGCACAGAGTAAAGAATTGTGTTTAAGCTTTTTTAGAATCATGCAGACTCCACTGTGTTCTCGTTATTAACGTCTTTCCTCCACCCCGACCTTTAGTTCTCTCCAGGATGTTTTCATGCAATTGGAAAATTATTTGGCCTCTCTCTGAACAATGCTCAACTGAACCCCAGCATCACAGAGAAGCTTTGTTTGGAATTGTCAAACACAAGCATTCAGAATCTATCACTCAGCAACAACCAGGTGTACGGAACGAGCAATATGACTTTCATTGGACTGAAATACACAAATCTCACCATGCTCGATCTTTCCCACAACAACTTAAATGTGATTGATAATGATTCCTTTGTGTGGCTTCCGCATCTACAATATTTCTTCCTGGAGTATAATAATATAGAACATTTGTTGTCTCACTCCTTTTATGGGCTTCTCAACGTGAGATACCTGGACTTGAGACGATCCTTCACTAAACAAAGTAGAGGGAATCTCGCCTCACGTCCCAAGATTGATGATTTTTCCTTTCAGTGGCTAAAATGTTTGGAGTATCTTAACATGGAAGACAACAACTTCCCAGGCATAAAGAGCAATATGTTCACGGGATTGATAAAGCTGAAATACTTAAGTCTATCCAACTCCTTCGCAAGCTTGCGAACTTTAACCAATGAAACATTTTTGTCACTTGCTCAGTCTCCTCTGGTCACACTCAACCTAACCAAAAACAAAATCTCAAAAATAGAGAGTGGCGCTTTTTCTTGGTTGGGCCAGCTTCAGGTACTCGACCTTGGCCTTAATGAAATTGGGCAAGAGCTCACAGGCCAAGAATGGAGAGGTCTAGGAAAGATCATTGAAATCTACCTTTCCTACAACAAATACCTACAACTGACTAGTAGTTCCTTTGACTTGGTTCCAAGCCTCCAACGACTGATGCTCCGCAGAGTGGCCCTTAGAAATGTGGAAAGTTCGCCTTCACCTTTTCGTCCTCTTCGGAACTTGATCATTCTGGATCTAAGCAACAACAATATAGCCAACATAAACGATAAACTGTTGGAGGGTCTTGAGAAACTAGAAATTCTGGAATTGCAGCATAACAACTTAGCACGGCTATGGAAGCGTGCAAACCCTAGTGGTCCTGTTTATTTTCTCAAGGGTCTTTCTCACCTTCATATTCTTAACTTAGCTTCCAACGGCTTTGATGAGATCCCAGCAGAGGTATTCAAGGGCTTATCTGAGTTAAAGAGCATTGATTTAGGACTGAATAATTTAAACGTATTTCCGCTCTCTGTCTTTGATGATCAGACGTCTCTAAAGTCATTGAAACTCCAGAAGAATCTCATAACGTCGGTTGAGAAGGATGTTTTTGGGCCAGCCTTCAGGTCCCTGAGTAGTTTAGATATGAGCTTTAATCCGTTCGATTGTACCTGTGAAAGTATTGCCTGGTTCGTTAATTGGATTAATAGTACCCATGCCAACATCTCTGACCTATCAAGCCATTACCTCTGTAATACTCCACCTCAATATCATGGTTTCCCAGTGATGCTTTTTGATATATCAACCTGCAAAGACAGCGCCCCCTTTGAACTCTTTTTCATAATAAATACCAGTATCCTTTTGACTTTTATCTTTACTGTACTGCTCATCCATTTCGAAGGCTGGAGAATATCTTTTTATTGGAATGTTTCAGTGCATCGAGTTCTTGGTTTCAAAGAAATAGACAGACAGCCAGAGCAGTTCGAATATGCAGCATATATAGTTCATGCCTATAAAGATAGGGATTGGGTCTGGGAACACTTCTCTCCGATGGAAGAAAAAGATGAAACTCTCAGATTTTGTCTCGAAGAAAGGGACTTCGAAGCAGGTGTCCTTGAACTCGAATCAATCATTAATAGCATCAAAAGGAGTAGGAAAACTATTTTTGTCATAACACAGCATCTGTTAAAAGATCCATTATGTAAAAGGTAGGTGAACGTTGTGAAATTTTAAGCACGTGCTTGTTTTTCACTTGAGCTTTCAAATATTACTCACATTATGATTGACAACTCAAGGAATTTAAAAAATAAATTAAAAAAATAACTTTTTTATTAGTGACAGATAGAAACAAATGTAAGTGGGGGATGTTAGAGCTTTGGGTTGTTCAAAACCACATACTGATATATAACTTATTTTAATCTTTTTTTTTTTTTTTTTTTTTTTTTACTAGATTCAAGGTGCACCAGGCAGTTCAGCAAGCTATTGAACAAAATTTGGAATCCATCATATTGATCTTCCTGGAGGATATTCCAGATTATAAACTGAACCACGCACTCTGTTTGCGACGAGGGATGTTTAAATCTCACTGTATCTTGAACTGGCCAGTTCAGAAAGAACGGGTAAATGCCTTTCATCACAAATTGCAAGTAGCACTCGGCTCCAGAAATTCAGTACATTAAATTTATTTAAAGACTAAGCTAACAAAGGAGTAACTTTCTCCACGTAAAGAGTTTCCTAGTAAATTTAAGTTTTATTTAAAATATGGGGCGCCTGGGTGGCTCAGTTGGTTAAGCAACTGACTTCGGCTCAGGTCATGATCTCACGTCTGTGAGTTCAAGCCCCGCGTCGGGTTCTGTGCTGACAGCTCAGAGCTTGGTGCCTGCTTCGGATTCTGTGTCTCCCTTTCTCTCTCTGCCCTTTCCCTGCTCGTACTCTGTCTCTATGTCTCTCAAAAATAAATAAATGTTAAAAAAAATTAAAATAATACATATCTGTTTACTCATACTTAGGGAGTATCATACCACAATTCTCTCTTTTGTATCTCCCTATTTCAGGCCTTTTTTTGCCAACTGAGTTAATTGGACCCAAAATAAACATATAAGAATATCCTCTACTAATCAATATATAATTGGTTACTGAAGTCTACAACAACTTAAAGTTTTAAAATATTCCTCATTTAAAGAACAGTTAGAATTATGTGAAGGTATCTGATAATTATATTTGGAGGTATTTTTGGATGCACTCATAGGAGAATAAGAGATCATTGTTTTAGTGGGTACAATGCTATTTCAACTGTAAAAGAGTAAGATATATACCCTGAGTTTTAAAAGCCTAATTACAGTATTTTTTTCAGTTAGAAAACTTTTATTTTAGTGGTACCTACTTCAGTGTTGATTTCATTGGAAATGAACTAAATTCCATTTTAATATATGGACTCATGGTCAGAGAACATTTGTAATTCATTTTGATTACTTAGGGAAGATAAATATTTTAATAAATGCTATATTTCCCTGATCTTTGGGTTTCTGTTATAGGTGTTAGAAGAAACAATTCTCTTACTTGAAAGTATTACAGGAAACAAAAAATGTATTATAGAAACGCTTGCTTCCTGAAGGTTAATTAGTAGATTAGCTTTGTGCAAATAAAATATTTTCTCTTGGTCACAGATGGTCCTGGTCAAATAATTTGGTCCTACTGGGACTCTTTGACTCCTGATCTTGAAAATTCTGGTGTTAAACAAAATCTTAAATAATCATGTAATTAGTGATGATGATCATGGTATAATACATTCACATGAAACATATTATCATGTCATAAAGTAATATGCTATGTGCACATTAGTCCTTCTCTAGAAAGACTATTATTTAAAATTTTATTTTCGTTTCACAATGGAAAGAATCTAATTATTGAAGATAGACACGAATAGCTTTTTAAAACTGTTATAGTTCTGGTATTGAAATGCAGAGAGTGTTGGAATTATACAGCTGGGTAAATTTCTATATTAGAAGCACTTGCTTGGTAAATTTAGGGAGACTCGAGGTATCACAATTTGGGACTTTGATTAAAATGGTACAGTATTCTTGGGGCTCAGTCCACAGGATCCTGGAAAAAGTGATACCCGCTGTACCGCTGGTTCTAAAAGAGTCTGTAGTCTCTCAACAATATGAATGCGTGGAGGACTCCTTTTCACCTCATTTCCATGTCACACACCACCCTCGCCCACAAGACGCTCATTTGATAGCATTTTTGTTAAGATGTGGTTTCCGCCTGTGAAATAATATCATTTTATTTTGGCATCGTAAAGTAAAAATAAAAGAAAATAAAGATTCAGTTAAGCTTTCATAATGCCAAAATAAAACGCACAATGATTATTTTTCTTGATGTGCTTTGCGTGTTATTTACGTATCGATAGTCTCAATGTTATTAAAATGTTTCTAAGTAATATCTCATCGGTCTATGAAAAGCAGAGCAGGAAGTAATTTTGCTTTCCTTCTCTTATTTGCTTATAAGATAGTTGATCAAATGGCCATGATTTGAATGGAGTTCAAACGTAATCTTTTAAAGTCGCCTAGTATTTAAGAAGATACACAAAGGATGACCCTTTGAATATAAGTAAAGCTAATCAAAGGTGTAAGCCTTGACTGGTATTTGATCTACACAGGAAGAAATATCCTGAAGCTTCTGCAAGCTGTCCTTTATAATTGTTCTCTGGAGGAGTCCTTATCCCTGGGGTTCAAAACAAGGGAAGTGCAGAAAAGGATGTTTGTCTGACCTATTTAATTTCCACAAGTGAAGCGACTTGTTTGAAAGCTCTCAGGGTGTTATGTTATCTGCTCACTCTCTCTCCTTCTTCCTGTTTTTCACTCTGAAAACAAATTCCAGCTGAATCAACATTGAGTTTAAAACAAATCCAGGTAGTTAGCCTTTACCTAAAAAGGACATCTTTTTGATTGTAATAAGAAGTGAACACCCTCAATTTGTTAGGAGGGGTTTCAACGCCATTTATTTAACAATGTCTTCATTATTCAAATGTCCGCCTTAGGTGATTTGTAAAGGGGACTCAACAGTAAGTGGTGGTGACCGTGTGTAAAATGTAAAGGTGCTTCAAATCAAGAGTTTATAACATCCTTCTGGCAATCTCCAGAGGCAGAAAGCAGACTAGTGGTTGTCTGGACCTAGGGATGGGAATGGGGAGTAAATAAAGGTTGTGTAAGAGATCTTTTCGGAGTGACGAAAATGTTCTGAAAATGGATTGTGTCAACGATTGCCCAACTATGTAAATCTTTACTAAGAATCATTGATTCATATACTTAAAACAGGTGAATTATTTTATGGTATATAAATTGCATATCAACAAAGCTCTTAGAAAAATAGTATTCATGGAGCAGCCACGTGAACCTAGCTCTGTGCCAAACACGATGGGGCACAGGGATGTGAGCTCCGTTGTAGAAAATGGCGCAAGAAGAGTTTGGGTAGGAAGGGCCTGTCAAAGGCGGACCTGAACCACAGGCTCCGTGGAAAAGGATCAGACGTTTCAAAGATGGGTAGGATTTTACTGAGTGAGGAGGAAGGTGGCAGAATGAACGGTAAGATGAAAGGGGGGGAGGCATGAACTTGGTGTTGGGAGGTCCCAGGGATGCTGCTGAGGATGGAACCATGTTGCAGAGAGCATGGCAGAGGAATTTAGATTTAAGGAGTCAGGTACCTTGAGATTGTAACTTTATGGGTTTCAAATGGCAACACCAAAAATTATAATAAAATTCCCTCCCGGAATCTCTGACTTAGATTTACGTGACAGCTAGTTGAATAAAGAGTGTAACCTCTAACTTTACAGTCCCAAGCAGTCAGGCACACTCACAGAAGGAGATTTAAAGCACTTATTTCTTTTTCCATGTAAATGTGTAAATCTATATTAAAGGAACAAAAAAAGAGCAATCAATTGGTCATTAGTTGCTAATTACACTGGGTGATATACTAGCCATTTTTACCTCTTGCAACTCCCTCACCTTACTCCATCTTTCTGTCCAAGGGAGAGACCAGTTCGCTCACATGACTTCCTCCCCACCCATTTCGCAAACTATCCTGTATACATTGGGCAGGAGTCATGGGACTTTTCAGTGACAGAACTTTCCCGGTTCTATGTGAGAATTTCTGGTCGCCAGTTTTGAATTCTTAGCTGTCTTTTATCTTAAGTCAGTTCCCCAGGAAATAAATTCCCAGATGGAAATGTCTGTGCAGCAGGATTTGGGGAGTGCTCTGATTTATGAGGGAGTGAAGTCACCTGGACTGAGAAGAGAGCTAAGGATGACCTGTGACACAACTGCAGCAGAAGCCTTAGCCGACCCCACAGGGAATGGCCCGACAGAGTTGACGCCAAAAAGAGGCTGGACCATCCTACCCTCATGTCAACCAATCGGTACTGGATGTAGGCAGTCCCAGGGAGGAAGCATGCCCTTGAACAAAAGGCTTTGCCCAAAGGCCATTCCGAAGGAGGAGCTCAGTCGTGACGCATGAGGAGTGAACACTCCTGGAGGAATAGGTGCCTGGGTCCTGAAGGCGAGATCTCAGGGGTTCGCTACGGCATCCACTACGCCTTCTAAGGTATTTAAAAATTATAAATTTTTTAATGTTTTATTTATTTTTGAGAGCAGGAGAGACAAAGCATGAGCAGGGGAGGGGCAGAGAGAGAGGGAGACACAGAATTCAAAGCAGGCTCCAGGCTCTGAGCCGTCAGCACAGAGCCCGACTCGGGGCTCGAACTCACAGACCGTGAGATCATGACCTGAGCCGAAGTCGGACATTTAACCGACTCAGCCACCCAGGCGCCCTATTTAAGATTTAAAATAGACATAGTTCACTCAGTTTCTTTAAGCACTTCTGCAAGCTTCCAGCCATTTCATTTTTTAAAAGAATAATGTCTCTTCCAGACATCCTGGAAGACCAGTGGTTTCATAGGAAGCCAACGTTTTTTTAAAAACAAGGATGCTTTCACGGTGTCAATGTCTTCCAGTGAAAGGCCACCAGAAACCCACCTACAGCTGAACAAGTTGGGTTTATTTCTCACTGATGTGAAGAAGGATCCACACCACGGAATTGGAGGGGTGTCTCAGTAAGAAGGTGCTTGAAAGAACGTATTCTATAGGTTCAGGTTTTCCTTGGATGATTTGGGGGAGGGCCTAAGGAAGCAGAGTTTCCTTCTAGATTTTATGCTGTTCAAAAAGGGGAAATTTTGTGATTGGTTATCTCAATAAAGCTTACGTATCGAGAGAGAAGAGACTAGAAGCGGGATAAGGTTGTAATTGGTAAGGAAATAGCCAAGAGAGGAGTGTTTACGGTATTATGAGGGTGGCACGAGGACCTTAGTTTTTTGTCTGTGCTTATACAAAGTTATACAGTTGTCAGGATGGGTCTCATTTTATGGTGTCAGCATAACGTTGTCTGAGGCTGATGCTCTGGGAGGTTGTTTATGTCCAGCAAGAGACTAACACGGCCCAGCTGCGGGTGCTGGAGCAGCTTCTGGGCTGTTGGGGGCTGCTCTTCGTTTTTCTCAGAAACTTTCCCACAGCTTTTTAGCTGTTACCAACAGCTTGTACCTTTCTGGCTTCTTGCAGAGGTATCTTTTCATCTCAGCGAGCACTTGCTTGTAAGTGCCAGAAACTCAAAGTTCTTCAGGCAAAAAGGGAGAAGGTTTGTGGTCTGTCATCAAACTGGGAAAAGGGCAGGAATATATAACTAACCGTCGAAGAGAACTAGAACCAGGAGCTCAAACGCCACCACGCCTCATATCAGCTCCTCTGTCTGTGTGTGTTAGTGTCCTTGGTTTGCACTGCTAGAAGTCGGGGTAAGCAGGATCTCTTAGGCCCCCCATTTCACATAGACAGTCCCAGCTTTTAAAATCTCAGGGAAGGCCTCTGATTGGCCTGTTTCAGGGTATACATCCATGCTTGTGGCCCTGATGGTGGGGTCCTATGGTTGGCAGCCTCCACCGGAACCAGGTGGATAGAACCATGTACTGTTTCCCAAAAAGGGGAGCTGGACAAGCCAAGCAGTTTATGCCCACCGTGTGAGACTTGTGGAACTGACGCACTGAGCAAGCTGGACTCAGTAAGGTGCAAACACGGAACTACGTTATTCCGTCTTCCTCTCAAAGCTTTTTTGAAGAAAATTCTGCCATTTGCATGAAACTTGTCATGGAGCTTTCTAGACACTCTTAGATCGTACAAAGGGTTGTCCCACCTCATCATCACCGTTCGTGATGGTCCAGTGGTGATAGCCAAAACCCAAACTCTTGCCCAATTAGAGTTCTCTACTTCCCCTGCTGGGGTCTGCTTCCATCTGCTGGAAGACCCCACTGAAGAGGGTGATGGTGTTGGCTTCTCGTCTCTCTTCTCGCTCCACCTGCTCTTCCACTGGCTGGCTGGGCACCTCGAGAATCTCAGGAGTTCAGAACACAGTTGAAAGAAGGGACATCAAGGACAGAGATGTCACAGGTATGGGGTATGATCTGGCCTCTGGGCCTTGGCAGCATAATGCTTGGTTGCTGGCTTTTTTTTTTTTTTTTTCATGGGATGGATGCTTTTGTCACTTCAGAGACCCAGAACCTTCCCTCGCAGCCCAGCTCACACACTAGGCATGGCTGTGGTCAGCCTCTCCCAACACAAATCCTTCCGGTGACCCCCTGGCATCTAGTAAAATGAATTCAAAGCTTTCCAGCACCCTTTGTCTGCCCAGTCTTTCAAACTTGTCTCCACTATTTCTGTTTACATCTAAGGTATTGACGGGTGTTCCTCACTAGCCTTACAAGAAAATATCCCATAAAAGGGCCCTCACCAAGTAAATGTGGGAAGCACTACATTTGCTATGTCCTCTTTTCAGAAACATGCAATGCATCTCAGGATATTACAAAGCTAATGTGTCCTGCTTTAAAGAAAGGTATTTATCTTTTTATTATTGAGGCATTCCCTAAGCCACTTCGATTCCAGAATCTTTCTGATCATTTACCTCGTCAGCATCCTGCTGAATGCATGTTCTGCATGACACACTTTTGCGAATCTAACAGTAAATGTTAGACTGAAGTTGTGGCAGTGGACGTAGAGAGGAAATACACACGTTTGATTTTATGGAAATATATTTTTACCATCCAGAAATTTGGTTCTGTTTCTGAGTCAGCAAACAAGAGAGAATCAGGATGGTCCAAAATTCCCTCTAACTGCCTCCAGTTCTGCAATAACTATTCCAGAACATGCTGGAACTCCTTTAACAATGGTCCAGGGGAGGGCCAGGTCCCCGCTTAAAACCTTAGTTTACATTCTGAGTGTGTGTGTGTGTGTGTGTGTGTGTGTGTGCGTGTGTGTGTGTGGCATTGCTCTTTCTTGCTTCACCACCAACACGCAGTAAACAGTCACCAAATATTTATAGATTGAACGATTAAAGAATTAAGTGAATGAATACAGCCTGAAGTCTAGCCACCCAGAACTGCCTGCAGTTTCGCCCACGTGCCTGGCCCTTTCACACTTCCGTCTGCACGCGAGTGTGGATCCGCTTTCACTGCCGTCCTACAGCCTTCTCTTAGCTAAAGCGTGCAGTTTCTGGCGTTAGAGCAGGCATCAGCTTCTCCTGTAAGGAGACCTAGCCCTTGGCCTAACCTGGCCTCATCTTGAAACTTACAGTTTTCCTAAACACACCTCCTTCTTAGGATGAGTTAGTTGGCTTTTACCCTGTGCCAGGCACTCTCGGAGAGCAAAAGCTTCATCTCCTAAACAGTATGAGTGCCTGGAAAGGGTCTATAGAAGATGTAACCTGAAGACCCCCTGTTACTGATGGAAGAATCTGTACAAATCTGGGATAGAAAGGACTTGGCTGCAGCCAGGGGACTTTGCAGGGCGCTCTGGGGTCAGAGCCTTTGCTCTGCTCTTCTCGTTTGCTGAAGATCATCCGCCCTTCCTCGCGAGGGGATTTAAAGAGCGGTTCTTCTGCTCCTGCTGTCTTGGTGGAAAGCAATCTTGACTGGGAGAAAGGCTGGGTCAAGTGAGATCGTGCTTCCTCAGAGAAACCCTGTGACCTAAGCAGTGGTAGGAAACAGAGGGTCCCTCCAGACTTCTCTGGTAACAGTCCAACTTCCCGGCTTGGCCACTTGGTGATTCTGCAAACTTCTGATGTAACCTCTCTCCAGTGGCTCATCTGGTATTTTCTGTCCTTAAAGTGTGTGTGCTCCCAATACCAAACCTAGCTCAGGAGAGAGTGGAAGAAGCAGAACTGCCTCCCACTCCCACCCCCACCTCCACACTCATTAGGGATCACCTGGTGATTTCTAAACACAAAGGCAGAGTCTTTTAAGGGGGAGAAAGTACTTAAGGGATGGTATCAGGGTGTGGTTTAGGAACCTGGAGTTCCTGTTAATCTTGGCACAGTATGTTTTGAACACGGTGCCTTTGAACAAATTCCAGGGGGTGCCATTGGGACCACCTCCAACTTTAAGGACAGATTTACCAGTTAATAGTATGTCCTCCATCGTCCTTCTCTCTCTCCTATTTATCTCATGATCCACCTTCGGTGACTCTTTCTTTCTTCTCTGTTCTCCTTGAGTTGTACCCAGTGTGAAGGCATGCTTAGCAGAAAAATACAAATAATAGTAATTAAAAAAAAAAACACCTCTTAGGAAGATGTTATTGTCCCCTTGATTGATCCTTTTAGGACCATACTCTACTGCAGAGTGGCGAAGCTGCTTGGGCGGTATTAGTCTTGAGCTTGTAAACACTGGAATACATCCTTCTGGGCAGAAGGGTAGGGGAGAGCGTCATTGGGCCTCAGTGGGCAAAAGGCTTTATTCCAATCCCAGGTATCAGTTCTTGACTTGGGTGCCCTTGGAGAAAATTATACTTGCGGACGCTCCCAAAGAACACTGAAACACAAAGGAATCCCATACCTATCCAAGAGGTGGTTGAGTGAAACATCTCACATATACTTTGCAGATTTAAAAATACATGTGTATCTCTTAGCCTGTTTGTAAATCAAGTTATTAGAATATTGTGTGTGTGGGGGGGGTTGTTTTGTTGTTTTTGTTTTATTTTGTTTTGCTCTTGAGTTACAGGAGTTCCTTAGGTATTTTGAAAATTAACCCCCAGAAGTTTCTAGAACCCAATTTTGATGTGTGGTGGTGGTGGTAGTGTTCCTACGTCACCAAGCAATTCTCCAACACCAGCTGGGTGTCTTACAACTCAGTTCTGACACTGTCTACTCGGAGACAGAGTCGGGTCCCACAGTTTAAGGCTCAGTCCTGCAAGACTGTTTCCCTCACCGCTCTTCTTCAGATGCCAGTCGCAAGTCTGGGGTATCACTGGTGCTTCTCACAGACGAGCTATAGATCAGAGGTTTCAAAGAATCCCTTCGTGGGTTTACCCCTTGCTGAGTGCCGAGGGATGTACTGTGACTATGTGGCATGATAGTCCTTATCTACCCTTGGCTGATGATTAGTTGAGGGATGGACGTTTCACCCAGTTTTAGCCAACGAGACTCAGTTGGTCAGCTTGAGAAGCTTCTGGAAAGTATTTTGCTCCTTAATGAGAGGGAGAATGAAAGAGCGACCTCTTTTTGGCTTGAACTAGTTATTTGAGGGAAAGATGGTTGGCGCCGAAGGTGCCATCTTGGGACAACCAGGAAACAAGTGAATGAAAAAGAAAGAAAGAAAATTGGCATCTCTGATGGCGTTGGTGATTTATGGCGCCATTCTCAGGACCAACTGACTGCTCTGGGAGTGCCCGAGCCACTGTTGGTGAGGGCTTTCTCCGTTACTTGCAGCTGAACGGAACTGAAGAACTCTTTGGTCTGTTCTCTGCTCTTTCCACCCTGCTATATACGCGACCGCACCCAGCAGCTTTAGTCAGGGTCTGTTGATCTCTGTGATCGGAAGCTGCCTTTTGAACAGTTTAAAGTTGTTCTCGTTCTATTTTTCCTTTGCTAGAATCCAGAACACTTAATCAAATACGAAGACAATTTTCTGCTTAGCTTTCTTTTACTGTGTTTAATCACTAAAAACAAACATACTTACTGAAGATATTCAAATAGTACAAAAGTAAATAAACTTGGAAATAAATGTAGCTGGAACTTCCTTCCAGATTTTCCTCGGGTTATTCATTGTAACCTGAGACTATATGACAAAAACTAATGTCATATAACAAAATCACATGTAATAAAATCACGTATAATAAAAATAAACATTTCAGAGTGCCTGGCACCTGGGTGGCTTAGTCAGTTAGGCATCTGACTTCGGCCCAGGTCGTGATCTCACGGTCTGTGAGTTCAAGCCCCGCGTCAGGCTCTGTGCTGACAGCTCAGAGCCTGCAGCCTGCTTCACATTCTGTGTCTTCCTCTCTCTCTGCCCCTCCCCTACTCATGTTCTGGCTCTCAAAGATAAATAAACATTAAAAAATAATAATAAACAAATTAATAAGAGCTTACCCTGTGTGAGGCTCTGTTTCAGTTACCAAGCATATGTGAATTAATATAACTCTCAGAAAGTGCCATTATTTCAGATAGGAACCATTTCATCCCTGGATTATGGGTGAGGAAACTAAGGGACAGAAAGAAACCTGGGCGTTGATGGATGGCAGAGACAATCCGAACCTAGAGAGTCCCGTTCCAGAGTCTACTGTATAGTACCGCCCCCATTGTGGTGCTTTGTAAATATTTGTGGAATCCACAAATGTCATTTACTATTAAGAAGTTTTAAATATTTTTATAATCAAATCTGGTTGTATTTTTTTTTATAGGTTCTGGCTTCGGTGTTATGCTAAGTGAGGCGGTTTAAATTCTGTTTAAAAATTTTTTTCAATGTTTATATATTTATTTTGAGAGAGAGAGAGGGAGGGGCAGAGAGAGAGGGAGAGACAGAGAGAGAGAGAGAGAGAGAATTCCAAACTGTGTGCTGTCAGCACAGAGCCAGTGTGGGGCTCAAACTCATGAACCATGAAATCATGACCTGAGCCAAAATCAAGCGCTTAAGCGGCTGAGCCACCCAGGTGCCCCGTGGCAGTTTAAATTCTTAAACAGATTAATTACTCAGGTTATTTGTTTTAACTTTCAGGTTTCCAAAACATACCATTTCTCCATAGCAACATAGTTATAACTTCCTAACGGTTTTTTCAGTGACGCAGCCAGGCATCGTTTCACACATCAGAAAACCAGTGCCTCTATTTCTTAATTAGCCAACATAATCAGAAGAGATTTAGCACAGAGAACACTGCTTCGACATAAAGCCTACCTAAAACTCGCCACTGCCACAGTTCGAAGCAATAATTTACTGCATTTGCTTTCATTACCACACCTGAGCTAGATCGCCTGGGGCTCATGTTATGCGAATGGTAATTAACAGAGAGGCCCGGGAGCATCTAATATCTGTCTGAAAGACTGTTGATGGATGAACAATGGGTGTAAAAGACCTAGCATCTTCCTAAGAATTGTTTACCCTGTTTGCAATTACAGGCCATTTTCAAAGGACCTTCGAACAAAAGGATCAGTCATCATTCATCGTGCCTTCCTCATGAGGCTGGGTGGCCAGAATATTTTATCCACTGCTTTACCTGACAATGTCACTCCCTCCCCTGTCCTTTCTACAGTTCTTGTCATTCTCCTTGTAGATTTGAGACAATCATGGTGTTCATTTGTAACCAGCTTTATAGAGCAAATACCCCACCTAAGATGCTCATAAACGTACCGGAAAGATACTATGGTTGTGAGGTATCCATGAAGTACCCCAATAATTAATTAATACTCAAATAGCTTATTAGATTCTTAGGGCCGCCATAACAAAGTGCCACAAACTGAGTGGCTTAAAATGAGAAATTTATTCTGTCATTGTTCCGGAAACTAGAAGTTGATACTAGATGCCGGCAGGGCCATGCGCTCCCTGAGACCTGTAGGGAAGAAACTTCCTCGCATCTTCCTAGCTTCTGGTGGTGGCTATCCATCCTTGACATTCTTGGCTTGCAACTATATCACCCCAGTCTCTGTCTCTGTCAGCACACGATGGGGTCCCCTATGTGTTTGTGTTCAAATTTCTCTCTTCTTAAGGGTATGGCAGCCATATTGAACTAGGGCCCATCCTAAGGACCTTGTCTTAACTTGAGTACCTCTGTAAAGACCCTATTTCCAAAGAAGGTCACTTTCACAGAAACAGAGGGTTAGGACTTTTTTGGGCTTGATTCAACCAAAACAGGATGCATGTAAATATACCTTAGAGGCAGAATACTTTCAAGCCAGGTTCTGGAAGAGTATGAGTTTTCTGTAGTCTTATTAACAGTATCTATATACGTAAAGAAAAACATGTGCAGGGAAAGGAAGTGGTTAGTATGGAAGCACAGAAATATCTAAAGTTGGATAGAGAGATGAGACAGGCGGGTGAATGTCCCACTGTTTATATAAGGTTGCTCTTGTAAGAGACAGAAAAGTGTTGACTCTAATGGTTACTGTCCCTTACGTATAAAATAATTATATAGATACCACATATATGAATTACTACCTTCCCTTTGGCTCTATGTCCACTTAATCCTTCAACTTAATTTGGTCTTAGCAGGAATTCTTCTCGTCGAGAAAGAGCAGAGGACAAATCTACAGTTGTGTTACCATTGGTTAACACAGTTGAACTCAGGCTTACGCACCAGGGTTTTCTGAGTCAGGTTAGTGGGGCTCTATCCTAAGAGGCTGCTCAGCCGTGAAGGTCCTGGGCGGATCCGATTTCTGAGTCTGAAGAATCAGGCATCCTGAGATGTGGCAGCAAACTGCTCCCCAGGCACTGGGCGGCTGGAATCGGGCTTCGCTCAGCGGCGGCTCTCCTTCGCTGCCTTCCCTTCACGTTATAGTCCACGTGCTCAGCCTCAGTCAGATGAGTAGCAGCTTAAACACTGGAAGTGCGTGCTCTGGAAATAATCTCTACTCGCATGGAAGACTTAATCGCTCTGTGAACCAGAATCAAGATCCTTATGAAATAAACAAACGGAAAATCTTTCTTTCTTTCTTCCTTTCTTCCTTCCTTCCTTCCTTCCTTCCTTCCTTCCTTCCTTCCTTCCTTTCCCTATCTATCTATCTATCTATCTATCTATCTATCTATATCTATCTATCTTTTTATGTTTAATTATTTTGACAAAGAGAGAGAGAATCCTAAGCGCAGATCCCAACGTGGGGCTCAAACTCACAAACTGAGATCATAACCTGAGCTGAAACCAAGAGTTGGACGCTTGGCCGCCTGAGCCGCCCGAGCCGCCCAGGCGCCCCAACAAACCGAAAATCATTAGGAAACAGATTTACGATCTCGAATGGGAGCTGAATGAAAACAGAAACTGTTTAATGTTCTGATGGACCTCACGCAGGCCACCTGATGAGTTGCTACAAAAAAAGAACGATGAGGATAGGAGAGATGTCGAAGGTCCCAAAGCACGACGCGTCTGGTGTCCTCACATGATGACACAGCAGGTGCAGCTGGCTTGGTTTGACCCTGAGGCCGC
>PITB01024872.1:0-23600 GCA_004024585.1 Paradoxurus hermaphroditus | reverse complement strand
TTTTCCTTTCCCCTCTTCCCCTCCCCCTGGTTTTTGCTTAGTCTCACAAAGTCCACCTATTCGTGGAAACATATGGTATCTGTCTTTTTCTGACTGACTTATTTCACTTAACATAATACCCTCCAGTTCCATCCATGTTGCTACACATGGCCAGATTTCATTTTTTCTCATTGCCATGTAGTAGTCCATTGTATATAAGCACCATAACTTCTTTATCCATTCGTCAATTGATGGGCACTTGGTCTCTTTCCATGATTTGGCTATTGTCGAAAGTGCCGCTATGAACATTGGGGTACACGTGCTCCTATGCATCAGCATTCTTGTGTCTCTTGGGTAGATTCCTAGCAGGGCTATTGCTGGATCATAGGGTAGCTCTATTTTTATTTTTTTGAGGAACCTCCACACCGTTTTCCAGAGTGGCTGCACCAATTTGCATTCCCACCAACAGTGTAGGAGGGTGCCTGCTTCTCCACTTCCTCACCAGCATCTATAGTTTCCTGATTTGTTCATTTTAGCCACTCTGACTGGTGTGAGGTGGTATCGCAGTGTGGTTTTGATTTGTAGTTCCCTGATGATGAGTGACATTGAGCATCGTTTCATGTGTCTGTTGGCCATCTGAATGTCCTCTTTGGAGACGTGTCTATTCATATCTTCCGCCCATGTCTTCACTGGGTTGTTTGTTTTTCGGGTGTGGAGTTTGGTAAGTTCTTTATAAATTTTAGATATTAGTCCTTTATCCGATATGTCATTTGCGATGACTTTTTCCCATTCCGTTGGTTGCCTATTCGTTTTGTTGGTTGTTTCTTTTGCTGTGCAGAAGCTTTTTATCTTGATGAGGTCCCAATAGTTCATCTTTGCTTTTAATTCCCTTGCCTTTGGAGACGTGTCGAGTAAGAAATTGGTGCGTCTTAGGTCAAAGAGGCTTTTTCCTGTTTTCTCCTCTAGGATTTTGACGGTTTCTTGTCTCACATTCAGATCTTTTATCCATTTAGAATTTATTTTTGTGAGTGGTGTAATAAAGTGGTCTAGTTTCATTCTTTTGCATGTTGCTGTCCAATTCTCCCAGCACCATTTGTTAAAGAGGCTGTCTTTTTTCCCTTGGATACATTTTCCATTCAACACTATTCATGGTAAAAACTATGGAAAACTCACAATAAGCGAGTCTCCCTCATCTTTTTTCTTAATAATTTTTTTAATGTTTATTTTTGAGAGACAGAGAGACAGACCACAAGCAGGAGAGGGTTAGAGAGAGAGAGAGAGGGAGACACAGAATCTGAAGCAGGCTCCAGGCTCTGAGCTGTCAACACAGAGCCCGATGTGGGGCTCGAACTCACAAAACACAAGACCATGATCTAAGCCAAAGCCAGACGCTTAACTGGCTGAGTGACCCAGGAGCCCCGAAGCTCCCTCATCTTGATAAAGGCATTTATAAAACTCCTACAAGTAATATAATAAATGGTAGATGATTAATGACATGATAACAATATCATATCGTTAGATTAAAAGCAACCCCAGGATCAGAAACTGTTTATATTGATGGTATACTTAACTACATTAAAGACACAAACAAAACAAGTAGATAAATTGGTTTTATTCATCCTATTGGATTAGGAAGAGCATCCCAGATTTAAAGGTCAGACTGTCTTAGTAGCATGGTTTCACATTGGACATTTATAGAGAAGAGGAGACAAATTATAACTGAGGTGCATTTATTGTTGAGGCTGTTTTTGTAATCAAGAGAAGTCTGAGCCACTCGGTTAACAAGAAATGTTTCTATGTGTAGGTATGCTTGTACTACAAATACTGTAGATGATAAATCTGACAGAACAATTATTGGTACAGAGATTGAATTTTGTAAATTCCTCCCAGGAAAAAAAGTCCAGGACCAAATGGCTTAACTGGTGAATTCTACCTAGCATTTCAATTAGAGTTAATACCAATCCTTCCCAAACTCTTCCAAATAATACAAGAGGAGAGTAAATTCTAAGTACATTTTTTCAGGGGCCCAACACTACTCTGATAATAAAACAGATAAGGACATATGAAAATAATATTACAAATGAACGTGAACTTAGATGAACAGAGATGCCAAATCTCTCAACAGAGCATTAGCAAACCAAATCTAATAGTATATTAAAAGGATCACAATCAAGTGAGATTTATTCCATGGAATATAGTTAGACATTTGCAAATCAGTAAACGTGATACACCACATTGACAAAATGAAAAATCAAAATCATGTTATCATGTAAACCAATACTAAAGTACCATGTGACAAAATGCAATGTCCTTTATTAGAAAAAAAAAAAAAGACTTAACAAAATGAGTGAAGAAGGAGCAGACTCCCACACAACAAAGGCCATGTATGACAAGCTCATATCTAACATCATAATCAAGAATAAAAAAGTCAAAAATGTTTGCTCTATGTTCAGAAATGATCAAGGATACACACTATCATCACTTTTATTCAACACAGTACTGGAAGTCTTGGTCAGGGCAATTGGGCAGGATAAAGCTGTAAAAAGCTTTCAAATAAGAAAGAGAAAAAGGAAAGTTATCTTTGTTTTCAGATTACATGATCTTCTATATAGAAAACCCTAAGGATACCACCAAAATAAAAATGGTTGATCTAAACAAAAAATTCAGTAAAGTTACAGAATACAAAATAAATATCAAAAATCAGATGTGCTTCTCCAAACTAATGATGAAATATATGAAAAATAAATTAATAAAACAATCCCTTTTAAAATAGCATCAAATCAACAAATACTTTGGACAAAATGTAACCATGGAAGTGAAGATCTGTATACTGGAAACTATAGGACATTGGTGAAATTAATTGAAGAAGACAAATAAATCGAAAGGCATTCCGTGTTAATGGATTAGAAGATTTAATTTTCTTAAAATGTCCATAATACAATCTACAGAATCAATGGAGTTTCTATCAAAATTCCAATGGCATTTTTCATAGAAATAGTAAAAAAGAATACTAAAATTTATGTGAGACCACAAAACACCTCAAATAGCCAAAGCAATCTTGAGAGAGAAGAGCAAACTTGGAGGCATCACATTTCCTGATTTCAAACTAATCTAAACAGTATGGTACTGGGATAAAAAGTCACATAGATCAATCAAACAGAATAGAGATCCCAGAAATGAATCCATTCATTTATGATCAATTAGTTTTAAATAAAGGAGTCAAGAATATACAATGGGTACAACTGGAGAAGTTGGGAAAACAGGATATTCATTTGCAAAAGAATAAAACTAGACCCCATCTTACACCATGAACCAAAAATTAACTAAAAATGATTTAAAACTTAAAGATAAGACTTGAAACCATAAAACTCTTAGAGGCAAACAAAGGAGGTAAACTCCTTGATAATGATATTGATCCTGGCAATGATTGCTTTTATATGACACAAAAAACAATGGCAAAAAAAGCAAAAATAAACAAGTGGGACTAAAATAAAAAGCTGCACAGTAAAGAAAACCATCAACAAAATGGACAATTTTCAACAACATAAAAATATGAGAAAGTATTTGCAAATGATGTAGCCAACAATGGGTTAATATCCAAGTTATATAAAAGGTCATTTAACTCAATAGAAAAAATATAACTCAAGACAAAGTGAATAAAGGACCTGAATAGACAGGTTTCCAATGAAAGAAAACATACGAATGGCCAACAGGTACATGAAAAGGTATTCAATATCTCTCCTCATTAAGTAAATACAAATAAAACTACAATGAGATATCACCTCACACCTGTTAGGATGTCCATTACAAAAAAGACAAGAGATAACAAATGTTTGTAAGAATGTGGAATGAGGGAATTTAAACTGGTATAATCACTACAGAAAACAATTTGTAGATTTCTCGATAAGTTAAAAACAGAACCGTGTCACCTGGTGGCTCGGTCAATTAAGATGGGACTCTTGATTAGGCTCAGGTCATGATCTCAGAGTCACAAGATCAAACTCTGCACTGTGCTCTGAACTGAGCATCTAACCTGCTTAAGATTCTCTCTAGTCCTTTCACTCTGCCCCACCCCTCCTCATACACACACTCTCTCTTTCAAAATAAATAAATAAACATAACAAAAAAAATACAACTGCCATATGATCTAGCAATTTCACTTCTGGGTCTATACCCAAAGGCATTGAAACCAGGATCTTGAAGGGATACCTGCACTCCCATGTTCTTTGGAGAATTATTCACAATAGCCAAGCTTTGGAAACAAGTGTTAGATACATTCAACCTTTCAGGGATAAGATGAATATGTTCTGAGGATTGAATATGTAACATGGTGTCTATAGTTGATAATATTGTATGATTTGTTTGATGGAAATTTTCTGAAAGTGAAATGTATGTGCTCTCACAAAGAATAAATGGACACATTTTTAAAAAACGAATTAAAAAGAAACAACAACTGAGTTTTCCACAGTGGGAGAGGAAGTCCATGTGCATATCCATCAGTTACCTGAAACTTACAGAGAAGTATGAAATAGCACAAAGATAATGAACAGGCTCAGAGTCTACCTAAAACGATGTGTTATAGATTTTTATAATTTTTTTCAATTTACAGTCTCCCATAATTTTCATCAAAGCGAATCTCAAAGAAAGATTAATTTTTTCTGGATCATAAAATAAAGCTAATTCCATTAGGTTTGGACTGATTATTTGTATAGGTGTAGCAAGCCTGGTGATTTACCACATAGACCTTTTTTCAAGTTTGCTTTGTTATAAGTTTTCATAAGAAATCTCAGAATGGGCTTTTAAAATCTCTTTAGGTTAGGGAGCTAACCCTAGAACTATCTATATTTCACCTGCGGTACTTAGAAATTGGGTAAATTTCTCTGTTTTTGAGGCCCCCAAACATCCTAAATTTCATGCCAAGAAAAACTTTCCTTACTCACCTATAAAGTTAGAACTCTCGTATGTAGAAATCATGATAGTTTTCCCAACAGGGCTTTGTAAGTTCTGCCTCCATAGTTAATCTTAACTCTTGTCAGAGTAAAAATTGCACCACATTTAAACAAGCAATAATGACTTTATTTAAGGCTATGGTAATAAAGAAGAGAGGCTAGGCCTGTTCCCCTGAGTCTGTTTGACAGATTAGCAAGCACTTTCAGGGAAGCATCAGAGTAGACAAAAATCTATTTGTAGATGACAAAAGACTTAAAATGGCTGTAGTCAACTTATTACTAATAATTTTGAAAAGTGAAAGATCTGATGCAAGTTCTTTACAGAAATCATTCAGCTGGCAAGGGAATTTGGTCTTTTCTATAGCATGCAAAACAAAAGTCAATGCAAAGAAGTTAGACAAAATAACTATAAACATACTGGTGAAGCCTGTTTTCAAAGAACAGTGATTACATCTATATTATGGAAATGGATAACCAATGTTTACAGAGAAAACAATCTTCAGATATAACATCTAATGGTCCTGAGTCATAATATGCCATGAATATTGCAAACATTTATAGTTAGAAAAGATCAAGAGTATCAAGTGAAGAGATTTAGTAAGTCAGGGGAGGGTTCTAACTAATTGTAAATCAATAAAACTTTATAGGTAAGTGATGTGAATCCCTTATTGAAATCCATTGGCCTGGAACATACTGGAGTCAAATTAAAGAAATGACATTGCAACATATTTAACATTCTAAAGAATTACCGAGTCCATTTATGAAAATAATGAAATTTTTGTATAATATTGGGCAAAGCAGCACCAGGCTCTTACAAATAGAAACATCATGGACAGCAAGGGCATTGATGATTCCCTAGGAACATCTTATACAGCATACGATTTCTGGAATTTTACATTAATAATATTTTATCCATACAGATTTAAAATAGGGAAGGCTAAGCATCTCTTCTGATTGTCAACACTTCCTATGGAACTCACAACATAGAAAATAAAATTATTTGTAGCATTTCTGTCTTTTTTTTTTTTACAAGGTAAGAGATTGAAAGCCCTGGGAGAACTCAAAGACAGTTTTGGGTGCAAAATATACCCTTTGGGATGCCAAAATGTCAAAGGTTTTTAGGAAGTTTGAACACTTGATTAAACAGGATCCTGCGTTAGTGAGTACAATACGCAGCTAGCTATTTAACCAAAGTGAAGGTAAAATATTTAAAAAATAAATATAGTAACATGATTATGCAGAAGCATACCTCTCAAAAGTAAGAAGTCTTTGTTCTCTTAAACAATCAAGGACTTGATAAAGTCAATATTAAAGCACAATTAATTATTATGATATCACAACATCATTGTCTTTTGGGCCAATTTTTCGAAAAGTAAAGAAAAACCTTTTAAATCTCTTATTAAGAAAAGTCCAATGATCCAAGAAAGTTTTGTTATTTTTACAGAGAGAAAACCAAATCTTAATTTTGCATCATTATAATTTTTAAACTAAAGCTCTTTTTTATTTATTTTTATTTATTTTTATTTTTATTTTTTTTAACATTTATTTACTTTTGAGAGACCGAGCATGAGCAGGGGAGGGGCATAGAGAGAGAGAGGCAGACACAGAATCTGAAGCAGGCTCCAGGCTCTGAGCCATCAGCACAGAGCCCGACGCAGGGCTCGAACTCACAGACTGTGAGATCATGACCTGAGCTGAAGTCGGCCACTTGACCGACTGAGCCACCCAGGCGCCCCTAAAGCTCTTTTTTAGACTCTCTTAATAAATCCACCAAACTTCAGCTAGCTTTGAGCATGACAAATGAAATTTCCTTTCCATGAACATCTAAAACTTTATATATTCTTATATATATAAGATGTATATATACATCTTATACACATGCTTACTTTTTTCTATTCTGAAAAAAAAAAAAACAGTTATTTTACTTTAAAACAAAACTATTCTCTTTTTTCCCTGACAAAAACACATCCTGTATAGCTTGCATACAAAATTGTTCCTATCACCATTGCTTCTAGTAGAATCTTTTTATCATTTATTAAGATTATCACTTTTAGGGGCACCTGGGTGGCTCAGTCAGTTAAGCGGCTAACTTCGGCTCAGGTCATGATCTCAGGGTCTGTGAGTTCGAGCCCTGCGTCGGGCTCTGTGCTGACGACTCAAAGCCTGGAGCCTGCTTCGGATTCTGTATCTCCCTTTCTCTGCCCTTCCCCTGCTCACGCTCTCTCTCTATGTCTCTCAAAAATAAAATTAAAAAAAAAAAAACGTTAAAAAAAGTTTTTTTTAAAAAAAAAGATTATCTCTTTTAACCACAGTAATTCCTATTTCCCTGATAAAATTATGGCTTGGATAATTATGAGCTTTTGTGGTACACCAGAATTTTGTAACAGACTAGCAGAGACCATGAATATACAACACCATTTTTTACAGTCCTACACTGGTTTCAGATCCAATATACACAGCCTTTCTATAAAACTAAGGGAGAAAAGTGTATAAACTTCAAATTATGCTTCAGTATTTTATCCTACTGGAAACAATCTAGGGATTTTATGACTACTCGTTAATTAATTTAATGTAGCATAAGTCTAAGATTTTAAGTTACCCACAGATCTTGGAAACTATCTTTAAGGTGACATACTACAAAACTTAATTACTTCTGACTTAAAGTTTGTCAGATGAATGATTCACTTTGATTTAACACAAATTTATATTTTGCATCATCAAAAACATTTAGTATGAGTAATCCTAGCTTATTTTATTAGTAAACCTGTACAAATGCCCTTGTTTTTGTTGGAAGAACATGCCCAAGTACAATATAAATGTAACTTGTATTTAACACTGGTAACTCAGAACACATAACTGTTTTCATTAAAACAATATTAAATGAGTTGTCAGACAAAGACATACCTAAAATTATGTGGACTTGAGTTCTTAAAACATTTTGTTGGTTTCTCTAAGAATACTTCCTTTCTACCTTAAAAATATTAGAAAAATTTCCTTAATTTAAGAATATTCAGTTTATTTAAGTGTTTATTTTATTTTTAAACTAATCAGAATAGCTATCCATTAAGATATTTTATCATCTAATTTGATATTACCACTGGAAGGAGGATAATATTACATGTATATTACATACAAATACATACATACACAGACATAAGTATACAGACTGACATAAATGTACAGCTTATAGATTCCATTTGAAATTCAAATTCATATAAAGCTGGCTCTTGTACTCAGCCCACCTTATATTTTTAGCATGGAATTGTTTCTGATAGATGGGACGATTGAGGTTATGACATTAAAATGAGAGCTGAAGCTCCACCAATATTTGTGAAAGGGAACTTTAAGAATTTCTGTATAATTATATGTAATATTATGTAGACTGTGCACTATATTTTAAGTGAATGTCCCAGGAGAGATTGGGGGCCATCTGAATATGCAAAGAGTATCTGAATAGGAAAAAAAAAAAAAAAACTGTCCAGTTTATTTCCAATTTTGTTTTTCAGCCTCAGATGGCAGCTGCTGTTACCTTAAATTTCATTAAATGTCTTAAATTCCTTATGCAGAGGTTCTGACTGAAAAGAAGGTTAAGTAAAAGAATGCATGCTGGTTTTTGAAGAAGAATTTTCTTGAGGAATGATTATCTTAGTACCTTTGTCAGAGTTCTCATTAGCTTTGGGGATAATCCTGAATTCCTTAGATAAAGCCTGAGATAGGTTAGTAACTCTGGTTTCTTTTCAGTGGATATCCCTGCAGCTGTCATTAACCCCATGTGTTTGCTCTACTGGGTTGCCATGAGCAATTGTCTTATGGTCAGTGAAAGACAGTAAAGGGCAAATGTGTGTAGATGTGGAGTTAGAGATACTGAGGAGAGTGAAAAATACAGATATTGCAATTGGAAAGTGCATATTTCCCCAGGTTACTGGGACAGTAGGGTTAAGCACAAAACTATCCAGGGTAGTGAGAAGTCCTAATGAGATACAAGGATGTTAGGGTAAGTCAAGTCACAAGGAAGATTGACTATCAAGTTCCACCATAGATATGGTTTGCCTAGTCCAAGGGACAGTTGTGAGAAATCAAGAGTACTGTGTTGTTCTTGTGTCCACTAGGAAGATGGAGTGGTATCAGTTTATGGGGATAATTCTTCCCCCTTGCCTATTGAGGATTAGCTGGAGACAAGGGGGATGGTTGCCCAAGGAAAGATCACTGGGGAGGTGGATTTTTGGACTCTTGTTCCCTTTTACATTTTAAGACCAGGTCCTATTACATCCTCCCTTGACTTTTTTTCACAATATCTACAAGTGTGTCCCTACCTACTGGGATTTTGTAGGGAGATTTCGCTGATTTGTTTTCTTCTAAATATTTAAATTGCAAATAATGGCACGGATTTGCATTGTGTTGTTCAGCTTTTTCTGTAATGGAGTCCCCACAGTGTTGAGCTAGTGTATGTATTTCAGAGATAGGAATATTCCATCAATTTACTTATTTTTGTATAATATCTCTAATTTTTGTTGTAAGTTCTTAACAAAACTAATGTCAATGGTAGAAGTAATTCAGTTATGGAGAGCAAACCCACAATAGTTCTTTCAAATACATTCTAATCTACGTCCATAACTAGAGTTGGATTCATCCCTTTATCGTCTGTAATCTTGCATCCAATAAATTTTCGTTCTCTCTTGTGGTTGTAGCCTGTATATAAGCTTTAGGCACGTTCTAATTTCTTTGATGGTCTATCTCCTGAGCTCACTGGCAGCTGCACAAGTGGATATAAATCACGGAGCCTGGGAAAATATGTCCCGAGGACCAGCCTGAATTGATTACTAAAATATTTTCTATTCTTACAGGGTTATGGAAAGTCTTTGACAATATTAAGCAAATCTGAGTGAGACCAAGGCATAAGGTGTTCAGATGGGTGCTCAGGTCGTTAATCTTTCATCACAAGTGGAGAAAAGCCATAAGGCCAGTTAGGATGGAAAATTGGAAAGCAGATGGGTTTAGTGGAGCTAGGGAAGGGTAATGAGGAGGAATACAGCTGAAAGCAAACAAGGGAAACTAGAATAAAGAGGAATAGTTAGTGAGAAAAGGGCTAGGGATAGTATTTGTGAGGAGTTTTTAGGAAAGAGAGGGTATGAGTTTGCTGAATGTGAAGGAGGAGTACACTAGTGTTCTAAGACACAGTTCTGAGTAAATTTTGCCAAATGTAGTTGATGAAGTCAGCTGTTGCTGTAGTGATGAAATATTTAATTCACAGGGATTTTGAAGGGGGTTGAAAAGTGAATTGGAGTTTCCCTTAGTAACAAGGTTAAACAAAAATTGGCAACAAAACTAAAACCAAAAGAGTACTGTAGGAAAAAAAAAAAAAGAATTAGAATTAAATCCTTACCATGTTGCCATGGACGAGTGTCTGGAACACAGGGGTCAGGAGGTGAACTCACTATGGCGTGACCAGTATGTGGATCACAAGGGGTTCCAGAGGTCTCTGTATCCGAGTAGAGAAGATAGGGATACATAGTGGATGGGACTTCCAGTTCCAGGCACATTTTGACACTGAACTGTCAAAAACAAACAACTAGGGAAATCAATTTTATTCAGACTCCTTACATTTAGAATAGAACCTCAGGTCTGAAGATTAGAGAGTCTCAGAGGATGGTGTTTGCCTTAGACATTCATAGAGAGGTATAGAAAAATCATGTGTAGGGTGATTTTAGAACTGGGATTGCTTTATATTCAGGGAGTCTCAGGCAACCAGGAAATATTTATCTCTGTATCTGGCTAGTTTCAGGGGAACAAATAGTTCAGCTAATCATTCATGAGACAAAGAATGGGAATTTGAAACATCTAGCATCTGTGTCTGGCCTTGTCATAGATAAACAAGGGGCTACACAGGAGTGTCATCTAAGTCATGTGGGAAAAGATGATTCTTTGCTGTAAACTATTTTCTAGAACATAAAGTGGTGGAGGATTTCCTAGCTGTTGCTATTTTCCAAGGATACAGGGCTAAAGTTTAACATCATCCACCCATGTGTAATTATTGTTTAATATTTAATGGTTGTTTGGCAATCTGCTTACTCATTTTATCCTATTTTTTTATATTTCCATCTCTTTCAGCTTTCTTTACAGAAACTATGCTTTGTTTTCTTGTGTTATTTGCATAGGTAGTGTGGACATCATAAATGTTATTTTGAAAACTATAGCTGTCTTTCAATAATCAAATACAAACATACCAATAGATCTGTAATAAATAAAGACCATCTAAGGTTATCATTTTCAAGGTAATATAGTGGGCCTGCTTTCTTTTGCTAGTACTCTTCTTATTTCTAAGTTAACATAATATAGGCCTAGACAAAAAAAGTTATTAATTTGTACTCCAATATTTCATTTACTACATGAAGTCTCCAAGATAATATTCCATTCAGTTAATAATCCATATATATTATAACATTTTGCAAATAAGTATAGAATTATTTTAACACTTAATTTCAGTATTCATTGTCAATATTTTTGTACTGTTTGTTGTGATCTCTTCTCACCTGTACCCAATGCCAGTCATTCACAACTACACTAAGAGTCATGATGTCTTCTGCATTTTAGTAAATGATAGAAACACGGAGATCAATATGGCTACAGAATCTTAAGAACTTTATAGTTCTTATAATGTCTGTCTGTGGTATAGGGAAAGTACAGTTCTCATGCTCAATACCAAGGAGCATGAGTTTACACACACACACACACACACACACACAGTCTTACCTTATACTATGTATACATTGTTTAATCCCCCTCCATTTAAGTTTCCTCCCAGCAATTGTCACACTTTGTGCCTCACCAAACAATAACAGATATCTCATGGCAGGCGTAGTGAACATGATCAAGAAGGACTAATAGAGAATACCAAATCCCAGTCAAAGATAATTATTTCAAGAAAGGTTTTTTTTTTTTTTTTTTTTTTTTTCAGAAGTCTCATTCATTGATTTCAAGGGCCCTGATAAATATCAATCAAACATCACCAAAAAGACCCCATCCTAATCAATGGATCTTGATGATTTGAAACCATAGTTACTAAATGGAGTATACATAGGAGAATTACAGAGTTTTCCTTACAAACATTCTTAGGAAAGGGGGGATTTACATTGGGTGTTTGAGAGACTCATACTCAGGGAAATGCAGTGCATTAATAATCATCTATCAAACGTATTTATTGAACTCCTACTTAGAGTCTGTTGCTGAACTATCATAGAACAAGAAAAAACTATGAAAATATTAATCAGGAAAACAGAAACAGGTCCCAAAGCCAAAGCAGCTTTACTGCCTGTCCCTGCTCTTTAAACTATGAGAGGTAATTCAAATTAATTCATGTTCTCAATGCATTGTTTTTAGGCTTGCTCTGTCAGGGGTGGCTGGCTGGCTCAGTTTGTAGAGAATGCAACTCTGGATCTTGCGGTTGTAAGTTTGAGCCCCACGTTGGATGCAGCAATTACTTTAAACAAATCCTTAATACCATTCTATCATAACAGCTTTTCCATTTAGATGCTTTATTTTGATTGACATCTGTTGGATTAGATGAGTTCTTTGACTAATTTTACATAGGCCAGAATATTTCCAGAGTTCTTGTGAAACTGAGCATTTTACTCTGAAGTGTTTACATGTGAAAGACAATTTGTCAAATATGGATCTCTTAGATATTAAACTTTCTCTCCCAAAATTCCAGTGTTGTCTTCTGCTCTGTCAAAAATAGAATTCTAAATCCAGTATCTCTTTCTATGTATCTGATTAATTATTATTTTGGTAGCAGGAACACTTTTCCTTTATAGATTATTCTGGTTTTTGTTTTTAATTGTTTAAGTTCTTGAAATTCAAACATTTTTCCTCCCCAGGATATATCTAGAGAGGAAAATGATTTTGTAATTTTTTCTTCTGTAAAATTCCAAACCCTCTCAAACTTTAAACTTATATTTTTCCTTCAGCTCCCTGATGATGGATATAAACTATATCATCTCTAGAAGTGGACCAGCTGGATCTGCAGAATCTGCTTCTTACCAACTCTGTGACAAGTTATTTAAAATTCCCTGAAAGCTTCCTTTCATTGGTTGTTAAATAGATGTAAGACTGTATGTAGTAGATGTTTCCTGGGGATTAAATGAGATAATGGTAGATGCAAATCATAAATGAGTCATACATGGTAGTAGTTATTATTTGTAATTATCAGCTTTGTTTCCATTGCTCATGGGTTCCTCCACTGAAAACGTCTAATTCTTAGGATTTCTATCATCTTGCTAGAATGTCTATCACTTTTTTCATTCATCTATTATTTTTTTTATTTTTAACTTTCTCATTAATTGTGAGTGAAATTATTAAATGTGTTCTTCAATCATTTTATTTACCTCAAAATTTATTATCTCCAAAGACATTTTTAATGTTTATTTTGTGTTTTGTCTTTCTCCTCCTCTATTTTTTCTTCCTTTATTTCTCTCCCTCCCAATTTCCAGCTTCCGAAAGCATCTCTGCTTTTATTTCAAGACTTCTTTCTTTATAATTCCCTAGTCGTGTATAGAGAGAATTTTTTTAAAATATGAACATCCTCAAAATCATCAAGGCATTACCTCCTTTTCTCTACTTTCTGCTCATAGGTCTGCTGTTGTTTTTGTTTTCAGTTTTGAGTTCAGGGTATCAGTCCAGTCCTGATGTAGTTCCCAGTGCATAGCTACCATCAACCATATGGTAGCAACTTCCTCCTATCACATTTCAATAAGATGGTCACGTTGATGTATAAAGTCTCTATTTGCAGGTCAAAATTTGAAAATCGTGTTCAGTGTTATTTGAAGCATTTCACTGGCCTGAAGTTAGGTCTCATTTTCTCCTGTTTTAACTAATGATTGAGAAAGGGAGTCAGATGCAGTTTGAAGTTGTGATTCCAACGCTACACTTTGTGAGTGCCCAAATCTCAGCATGTTAAACTTAGTCTCAGGGTTTTTCATGGTACTTTTCCTACAATACGTAAGTATTTCAGGGAGCAAGGAAGCACTGCATATGCCTACTTCCTGCAGTGATGCATGTTGGCCGTCTCCCAGTGCCAGTGAGAAAAGAGCTGTTGACAAAGGTTGGAGACAGAACTTTTAGCACTGATGGGATAAATGGGAACTTCTGCGCACTTGAGGGAAAATTGCCTGTTCCCCCTCCCCTTCTAAATTTTAGCTTCTAGTTCTCACAGTTTGGTCAAGTCAGATGTATAGTCATAGTCTTTCCCTACTTCTATTCTTTGCAACTATTTTGGCTCGTTACGACTGCAGTTGAATGTGGCATACTATTGGTATCATAAGTTTTTCCTGTTTTAGTTTCGGATGTCTGTTCTGCTTCATAAGACTCTAGTTGCATGTGATATGTGGTTCAAGAATATACTTTTAAATTCATCTCTATCAACAATGCCATTTGTTTAAATTCAGAATAAAATTTTACATATGTCCTTCATATGTCCTTTTTCTTTAATTGCACTAAACCTTTTCCTTTCTGTGTGTTTAAGAGGAAACTTGGGAAGAAGCCTATCAAGTCCATATAGTTTGTCAGCTTACTAATTTAAAAGTTTGTCTCTTTAAACATTCCAGATACTACAATCTGTTATTCCACAACTAACTATTCCTAGGGAAATACTCCTTTGGGAATATTCCTGCAATTAAGTTTCCTAGGGGAAATGCCCAGACCATAATCAGTAAGGATTGCCAAATATACTCAGTATGCATTGTCTTCCTTTTATTGGTTTGTATTTTGAGAGAGAGATAGAGAGCAAGTGGGGAGGGGCAGAGAGAGAAGAAGAGACAGAATGCTAAGCAGGCTCCACACTGGCAGTGTGCAGGACTCGAACTCACAAACAGTGAAATCATGACCTGAGCTGAAATCGATAATCCTAATAAGTCGCCCAGGTGCCCCCTTTTTTTAAATTTATTTATTATTATTTATTATTATTACTATTATTATTTTTTTAATGTAATGCTATATTCCCTCCCTATTCCCTGAATGGGAACCAACCCTGGAGGTTGCTCGCTTTAACTCCACAGATGCATCTAACATTCTGAGCAATGACAGAGGAGGAATGTAGAAGAGCTCTCAGTCCCTGCTTGACCTCAAATATCCAAGCCCATTGGCCAATGTAGCCTACTCATCCACAGATTCTTTTACGAGAGAGAAATAAACATCCGTCTCTTTTAAAGGTCAACATTGTGGTACTGTTTTTATTGTAGCAGCTTTTCCTGCATCTTAAGTAATACAAAACACATCTAAACAGTGTCCTGTAATTAAAGGAGAAAGACCACAGTGAAGGCCTGCTAAACTTTTACATAATGCTTTTGATGAGGCAGCATAAGGCAACCTGATACCCTACAAAGTGGGATATGTGTGATATTCCTCAGGCACTTCTGGCTGCCCTGAAGAAGACAAGAGAAAGAAAAACAAAACAAAACAAAACAATGATTAACTGATAGAAATCACAGTCATGCTGGGCCTGAGTTTCCATCAGTTTACAAATGTCTTAGTAAATTACAAGAAAAAGACAATCTTATCAATAGTCTATTCTCCAGAAACCTATAGAATCAGTTTCCTGGAGCCCCAGCATCACCCTCCCCTCCACAGTGATGGGTGGAATGAAGAGGAAATGACAGGTAAAATAAAATTTCCTTATAACCTGGAGACCATTGACAAATACTTGAGGCAAATACAGAGTAGAACATTTCTCCAGGAAACCCCTACTGTTGTAATGTTAATACCATACTAGAGGGAAAACAATCTTAGCTTGACAATAGCAAGGCCTCACGTATCTTAGGCTGCACTGAAGACCTCTCAAGAATTCTTTCTTGACCATCGGTTCTGGACCCCCACCCCGCCAGAAAACCATCACTTTCATAAGGGCAAGCTCATGATTTCTAAAATTTCTTCACAGAAAACCTCTAATAATTTCCTACAGTTTATGCTCCTCTCAAGGATTTCAGAAGTAGGATAGCAAAAAATGAATGCATTTCTGGTTCTTTGTTGTTGTTGTTGTTTCTAATAAAAGAATGGAAGTCCATCTGCTCTTATTTCTTGGCAATGAGATGGTTGATGGGAAACCACTAAATGAAATCCACACCCAGCCAAAAGTTCTCACAACAGCATGATGTTAGGTGTCAGGAAAAGTGTAAAGAGATAAAAGAGCAAGAAAAGACCACTGGTCTTTTCTCAATAACATCTTCTGTTCTCTCACAGACCTACCATACTCAGGGAATTTCAAAAGCTGAATTTTTTTGCCCTTTGTAATAGTATAAGCCTCACTTTTTAAGACTGGCTGGAGATCCTGTAACTCCCCACCCCCCCTCCAGTGGAGATGTGAAGTCAATGTCCACTTCATAGCTTTGCATTGGATATCTTTTGAGCATAGACGACACCAGTTTCCTATGGAGTTTCACAAAGGAGAGATTTTGGCAATGAGAAAAGCCTCTGGTATGTCAGAAACAGAAAGCGACATATATGCTTCAGAAATAGCAAAAGGCTTGCCTGCCAAGCCAACCCTGTGGCGCACATGCTTCTGTGTTACAAGCCTGCTTTCCTTGAAACTCAAAGTGGAGAGGAAACCAGTGGAGCCCTTTCTGGCTTAGAGCTGCGTCCTCTGAATCTGTGCTAAAAGAAAAACCTATGACCTTCATCTTTCAGAGAAAACCTTATGCATCACTGACTCTCTTTAGAATGCAAATTTTCATGCCCTTGCATATAAAAGCAATACTTTGAAGGCTTTAAGAAACAAACAAGGCATTGCAGCAAAATAAGTATGAATGGTTATTTGGAGTCATAAACATGAACAGTATGCTGGAACACAATTTTTACACATAATAAGCACTATGTGGCAAGTATTGTACTAAGCATTTGACATGTTGTTATTAATCTTAAGGATTCTACGATATAAGATGTTATCTCCATTTTACAAATGAAAAAACAATTTGAAGTTAACAATTCCAAGACAATGTCGCTAGTATGTGGTGGATATGAGCTGCTAATTCAGGTCTACCTAATTCCTAAATCTGTGCTATCTCCCTATATTTTGTTGTCTAGACATTAACTACTACACAAAGCAATACAAATTATTTGGCATTTGTGATTCCTACCAGCCGAAGGCAATTTATTGGTGGGGCAGAATGGCACTTCCCCAGAAACTGGACATATGGAGCGGGAGCCTTTAAAACATGGAGGTTTGAATCTCAGCCAGGCACCAGGGAGGTGTGGGAGTTGGTAGGGCAGGACAAACCCCATGTTTGCTCCCATGGAGCACTGTGAGGAAGCCATTCATCTGCGGGGTGGAATGGCACTTCCTTGGAACCTGGGTGTGTGGAGTGGGGCCTGTTAAGTCATCTGGGTTTGAATCCCAGATGGGCCCAGTGAATTATGGGAGACTGTGGAGCCAAAAAAACAAACAAGCAAACAAACAAACAAAACTGACCCACTCACACCCACACAGCACTGTGAGGATGGCCTGAACAGAGTGGTTGGGGACACCTGGTCTGAGGAGGAGAAACTGGGAGTTACCATTTTTCTCCCCATCACCAACAAGGTGGGGCTTCAGGGAAGGACATCAGGCCCACAGGGGAGGCAAGACCCGCCTAAACCAAACCATGCCTCTCCTTGCCTGGTAACTGCCTATCTACTGGGGATTGATGCTGACCAGCCAGACAGCCCCTCTTCCAGACCAGTGCTGCTACTGGTTCCAAGGCACCCAGAGGTTTGCATTTTCAGATTTAATTCTTGGACAATTCTTATATATATCTTCCTTTCATCCTTATTTCTTTTCTTCTCCAGTCTGGTTATTCTGGTTGTTGGTTTGTTTAAGCATGCATATTTAATCTATTCTGTACACTTGTTCTATATTTCCTTCTTTATTTTCCTCTCCTCCTCTCTGGATTAAGCTGTGTAATTGCTCTGTCTGATCAATTTTCTTTTCTTTTCTTTTCCCCCAGCTCTGTCATTTCTCTCTTTGTATGGGTTAAGTCCTCTTCCACCACTACCACACCCCCCCTTTTTTTTTTTTTTAATTTTTTTCCAGGGTTACTTCAATGAACAAATGAAAGCACACCCAGTGGAGGGAGATAAAGCAACCAGAGTCACAACAACAGAGAGCATGTAACACACTCCATAAAACACCTCCTGAAAGGCCAGGCCCTGAACAGTGTGTGACCCCTCTTTAATATAGTAGGGCTCACAGGTGCAGGACACTTTTAAAAACACATAAGGGACAGAAAACTAGACAAAATGATGAAATGTAAGAATTCTCTTTAAAAGAAATTCCAGGAAAAAATGACAACTAAAGAATTGATCAAAACAGAATAAACAATATATCTGATCGAGAATTTAGAATAATAATCATAAGATTAATCACTGAGCTTGAAAAAAGCATAGAAGACAGTAAAATATCTATTGCTGCAGAAATCAAGGAACTAAAAAATAGCCATGATGAATTTTAAAATGCTGTAAAGGAGGTGCAAAATAAACTAGAAGTGATGACAGCAAGGATTGAAGAGCTAGAGGGGAGAATAAGTGAAATAGAAAATAAAATTATGGAAAAAGATGAAGTGGAGAAAAAGAGATATAAAAAAAAATTTCTAGACCATGAGGGGAGAATTAGAGAAATAAGTGATTCAATGAAACAGTGATATCCACATCATAGGAGTTCCAGAAGAAGAGAGAGAGAAACGGGCAGAAGGTATACTTGAACAAATCATAGCTGAGAACTTCCCCAATCTGGAGAAGGAAACAGACACTGAAATTTAGGAGGCACAGAGAACTATCTTCAGAAGTAACAGGAATCGATCTGTGATCGCTATGATATGACATATCATAGTGAAACTGGCAAAATATAAAGATAAAGAGAGAATTCTGAAAGCAACTAGGAAAAATGGGCCTTACCCTGAAAGGGTAGACACATAAGGGTAGTAGCAGACCTATCCACTGAAACTTGGCAGGCCAGAAGTGAGTGGCAGGAAATATTCAATGTGCTGAATAGGAAAATCATGCAGCCAAGAATTTTATCCAGCACAGCTGCCATTCAGAATAAAAGGAGATATAAAGGTTTTTTCAGACAAACAAAAACTGAAGGAGTTCATCATAACTAAACCAGCCCTACAAGAAATCCTAAGGGGGACTCTGTGAATGGAATGTTGCAAAGATTATAAAGGACCAGAGACATCTCCACAAGCATGAAATCTACAGATAACACACTGATACTAAATCCATATCTTTCAATAATAACACTGAATGTAAATGGACTAAATGCTTTAATTGAAAGACATAAGATATCAGAATGGATAAAAAAAACAAGACCCATCTATTTGGCGTCTACTTGAGACCCATTTTAGACCCGAGGACACCTTCATATTGAAAGTGAGGGGATGGAGAATGATCTGTCATGCTATTGGAAGTCAAAAGAAAGCTAGAGCAGTCATACATCAGACAAACTAGATTTTAAACTAAAGACTGTAACAAGAGGTAAAGAAGGGCATTATATCACAATTATAGTGTCTATCCATTAGAAGAGCTAACAATTATAAACATTTATGCACCCAACTCAAAGGCACCCAAATATATAAAACAATTAATCACGCACATAAGCGATCTTATTAATAAGAATGCGATAATTGCAGGGGACTTAAATACTCCACTTACAGCAATGGATCAATCATCTAGGCAGAAAATCAATAAAGAAACAATGATCCTGAGTGATACACTGGACCAGATGGACTTGACCTATATATTCAGAACTTTTCATCCAAAAGCAGCAGAAGACACAGTCTTCTCGAGTGCACATGGAACTGTTGCCAAGATAGATCACATCTTGTGTCAAAAAACAACCCTCAATAAATATAAAATAATTGAGATCATACTGTGCCCACTTTCAGATCACAATGCTATGAAACTTGAAATCAACCACAGGAAAAAAGTTTGGAAACACTCCAAATGCATGGAGGTTTAAGAACATCTTATTAAAAAATGAATGGACCAACCAGGTAATTAAAGAAGAAATTTAAAAATATACGGGAACAAATGAAAATGAAAACATGACAGTCCATGTTTTTGAGATGAAGCAAAGTCAGTCCTAAGAGGAAAATACACTGCCGCACAGGCCTATCTCAAGAAATAAGAAAAATCCCAAATATAAAACCTAACAGCACACCTAAAGGAACCAGAAGCAGAACAACAAAGAAACCCAAATCCTAGCAGAAGAAGAGAAATAATGAAGATAAAAGAAGAAATAAACAATATAGAATAAAGAAAAAAACAGTATAACAGATCAATAAAACTAAGACCTGGTTTCTTGAAAAAATAAACAAAATTGATAACCCCTAGTCAGACTTCACAAAAAGAAAAGAGAGAGGATTCAAATAGATAAAATCATGAATGAAATTGGACTTATCACAACCAGCTCCTCAGAAAACAAAGAATTATCAGAGAATACTATGAAAAATTATATGCCAATAAACTAGACAACCTAGAAGTAATAGACAAATTCCTAGACACCCATACACTACCACAACTCAAATGGGAAGAAATAGAAAATTTGAACAGACCCATAACTAGCAAAGAAGTTGAATTAGTTACCAAAAACCTCCCAACAAATAAGTCTTCCCAGGGTAATTCTACCAGACATTTAAAGCAGGATTAATAACTATCCTTCTCAAGCTGTCCTAAAACATAGAAACAGAAGGAAAGCTTCCAGACTCATTCTAAGAAGCCAGCATTACCTTGATTCCCAAATCAGAGACCCCACGAAAAAGTAGAATTACAGGCCAATATCCCTGATGAACATGGTGCAAAAATTCTCAACAAGATACTAGCAAATTGAATTCAACAGCATACAAAAAGAATCATGGACCATGCTCAGGCAGGATTTATTCTTGGGCTGCAGGAATATTTACAATATTTGTAAATCAATCAATGTGATACATCACAGTAATAAAAGAAAAGAACCATATGATCCTTTCAATAGATGCAGAAAAGCATTTGACAAAATACAGCATCCTTTCTTAATAAAAACCCTCAAACATGCCTATAAAATGAAGCCTCTATAAAACCCCAGAATGATGGGGTCCTGAGAGCTCTGGTTTGGTGAACACTTGGAGATGCAGAATCAACCTTCCGGGAGAGGAAGAGGAAACTCTGTGCCCTTTCTCCGTGTCTTGTCCTACACATATCTCCCATTTGACTGTTCCTGAGTTACATCTGAGTTTGGAGAGCTTCTAGGATGGGGAACCAGAATGCTTCCATGTGCCACCATGAGGGCCTCAGGCTCCAAAGGACAGAAGCTCCTTTTGTTAAGACCTCACCCTATCAATCTCTTCACTTGTATTTATCTCTTCATTTGCATTCTTTCATGCCCACTGTAATAACCAATAATCTAGTGAGTGAATGGATTTCCTGAGTTCCCTAAGCTGCTCTAGCAAATTAATCAAACCCAAGGAAGAGATCATGGGAAACTCTGATTTATAGCCAGTCAGAAGTGTTGGGCTTGTGATGAACAACAGAAGTGGAGAGCAGTCTTGTGGGACTGAGCCTTTGAACTGTGGAATCTGCTGCTATCTCAGGGATATCAGCAGATTTATGGGACACCCAGTTGCTATCTGAGCATTGCTCGGTGTGGGGAAAACCATACCTGCACACACATTTAATTTGTACTAAAATCACTGTTAGTATCTAAGCACTAAGTGCCCATAGCACTAAAGAGGATAAATAACTTTATTTAAAAGAATCTGATCAAGAACCATATATACAACTATAGACATTATTTTCTGACTCCTTGAGTTTTAGTTTTGAACTAAAGTCAACAAAAATCACACCAGCCCCAAAAGTTTACAAGGCAATAAACCATTATGACATGTGACAATAAGAACTATCCTTGGTAATTTTTTTTATCTTCGGTAACATCATTTTATACTCTATATTTTGATTCTTTCTTAAAATCCCCAGAATATCAAAAGTCAAAGATACCGTAAGAAAGAATATCATGGCAAAATAGACCATTATGACATACAACAGAAAAAAGAAACAAATCTAAAGAACACCAGTTGGGAACATTTGTTTTGGCTTCTTAAGAGAAAGAAGAGGTTCCAATAGTTCATTTTTGCTTTAAATTCCCTCGCCTTTGGAGATGTGTCGCATAGGAAATTGCTGCAGCTCAGGTCAAAGAGGTTTTTTCCTGCTTTCTCCTCTAGGATTTTGATGGTTTCCTGTCTCACATTCAGATCCTTCATTTAGAGTTTATTTTTGTGAGTGGTGTAAGGAAGGGGTCTAGTTTCATTCTTCTGCATGTTGCTGTCCAGTTCTCCCAGCACCATTTGTTAAAGAGGCCGTCTTTTTTCCATTGGATACTCTTTCCTGCTTTGTCAAAGATTAGATGGCCATATGCTTGTGGGTCCATCTCTGGGTTCTCTCTTCTATTCCATTGGTCTATGTGTCTGTTCTTGTGCCAATACCATGCTGTCTTGATGACTACCGCTTTGTAGTAGAGGTTAAAATCTGGGACTGTGATGCCTCCTGCTTTGGTTTTATTCTTCAGAATTACTTTGGCTATTCGGGGTCTTTGAAATCTGGTCATGTGTAGCAACAGGGATGGAACTGGAGGGTATTATGTTAAGTGAAATAAGTCAGTCAGAAAAAGACAGATACCATATGTTTCCACGAATAGGTGGACTTTGTGAAACTAAGCAAAAACCAGGGGGAGGGGAAGAGGGGAAAGGAAAAAAAGACACAGAGATGGAGGGAGATAAAACATAAGAGACTTTCAAAGACTAAGAACAAACTTAGGGTGAGGGGGTGAGGGAGCGGGGAGAGGGGGTGACGGGCACTAAAGAGGGCATGTGTTGGGATGAACACTGGGTGTTATATGTAAACCAATTTGAAAATAAACTATTATAATAAAAAAAAAAAAAAAGGGAAAGAAGAGTTCCCTAAGCCTAGTAACACAATGCTGCCTGAACCAAAAACAATAACAACAACAAATGAATGAAGACTGTTTTTGTAAGGCAATTGTAAGGACAGAACCTTGGAAGCATCTTGCATAATTGTTTGTTATTCCTGATTTTCCTAACAACAGAGTGAATGCAGTTACAATTGCCAAACCAGAATGAGTGAGTTTTTGAGACAAAGCACAGCTTTCAGCAAACTGATTTTGGTCTCAACTAATTGCCTGACATTGGAGGCACATGAAGGTAAATTAAATCTTTTGAGCTCTGGATGTGGGATCTACTTCTATACATAGAAATGATCTACTATTTCCATTAACCTTTCTGGCTATAATGGTTTACCCATTCAGAATATATTTTTACTATTTTGGGCTCTTTTTGAAACCTTCCTTGTACCTCCTAACCAATATCCAATTACTTCATTTTGCTTTCTGGTCACTTAGTTGTTGTCGTTGTTGTTTTAACTTCCTTGTCCACTGAATAATTTGAGGTAGGCTTCCTGGAAAGCTAATGACACATGTATTAACATTCCCTTATACTCTCTCTCGCCTATGAACAAATACCCCTCTAAGTCATAAGCTATGCCAACCCTTGCTTTTTTCAAGTGTCATTATATTAGTTTATTAAATGTCACTGAGGTTATAGGTTTGGCTAGCGAAACAGCTGTCTAGTTATGAAAAGAATATAAAATATGGAGTAAGGATCGCTG
>PITB01024871.1:0-23612 GCA_004024585.1 Paradoxurus hermaphroditus | reverse complement strand
TTCCGGGAGCACATTGACTTCTTCAACACGGTGCAGATAAAAGACGAGGGGCCTGGACTGGCCCCACAAATGGGCTTAGCCTTCCAACTAAAGACTTCTTTTTTCTGAAACCACTTTATTGAGGTATGAGTGACATTCCAAAAGCTGTACGTATTTAATGTGTTTAACCTGATGGATTCGGCACCTGGAGGCTTTTTCCTAGACCCTCGGGCAGCCCCCTCTTCTCTCTGACTGCTCTGCTTACATGTCACCTGAGCAGCCAGGCCTCCCTTCCCACCCCAGCACTTCCTGTCCCCTCGTCTTGCTCTATTCCCCTCCGAAGCACTAACGGTCCCCCGGCTAACGGCACACTTAGTCACCTGGTCTCCCCCAGGTAGAATGTCAGCTCTATGAGCTCGAGGGCACGGTTCCTTTGCTCGGTGCTATGTCCCTAGCACCTAGGTAGAGTGCAATCGATACGTATTCTGTTGAGTGAATAAATGAATGCCATATTGCCAACAAGGTACACGTCCAGAGACAGAAACGAGATCTGTGAGTAGAAGTTCTGGAAAACACAAGGAAACCAAAAAAGCCCTCTCCGACAATTACGGCTGATGTTTCCCTAAGTCAGAGATATTCCAGATGCTGGGATCGCCACGGATGGCGCCTTCCGTGGAGTGCGCCCAAAGGTCTGGTAGGGGTTTGGGCTGGGAGACCCCCAGGGTCCTTTCTAACACCAACATGGGGAAATGTGTTTGATCCAAGCCGGAGGAAATTTCAGCTTGGTTTCTCTCTCAGGTGAGCAAACTCTTTCTCACCCAGGAAGTACTCATGGTTTCTCCTTTTCCTTTCCCCTCATCCCAATGGTCACCATGTCTCAGTGGCCCACTTCTCTCCGTCTCCACTGCCCCTCAGCCCAAGCCGCCATCTTGTGAACTACTGCAGCCACCGCCTCACCTGTCTCCTTGAGACCACAGCCGCTTCTACCACATTCTACGCCGTGAACAGGTGGACTCATCTTTCATGAAGTCGTAAACTCCATCCCTCCACTTCCTCTGCCCACGGCACTCAGGATAACATGCAGTCCCGCCTTCACGGCCTACAAGGCCCGGTGTCAACTGACCCGGACCCCCCCTCCCACACCCTCAGCCGCTCCTCTGCCATCGCCGTCTGCTTTCTTCTGCCTTGGGCCTGTCCACTTCTACTTCCCTCTGACTGGAACATTCTCTTCTCAGGTGACCACAAGGCTGGTGACTTTTCTTAGTGTCCACACATCAGCTCAAACGCTACCTCCTCAGGGAAGTTTTCCGGGTTGCCAGTCCAGGCTGGGCCTCTGGTCCCTCACTATCATATTGTCTTGTTTTCTCCTCTTCAGGCAACACCTGCCTCTACCTGAAGTTCCCTTCCTGAGGCAGAAGGCTTGCTGCCCCCACCCTCCGCGGTGTACCCCCGGGCTTCTCACTGCGCAGGACACAGGGCAGGGACCTAGAAACATTTACCGAATGAACGAATCAATAACCCACCCCAGATAAGAGACCCAAGAGTTATTTCAAGTATAACTAATTAAATATGAATTTTTTTTGTCTAATTCAGGACTTTCTCATCAATTGAATCTTTTTCATCCTTGATGGTTTTGATTATGCGGTGTCGGACTCAGAAGAGGGATGCTGAATCACCATTAGATCTGTTCAGATGGGGCCGTTCTCTTATAAACACAAAGCCCTTCTTCTGATTTCCCGGGAGCAAAGCGGGAGCACACTGGTCTCGTGGAGACCCAGAAGGACAGAGAGGGAGGGCAGGGAGGACGAGGGGTTGCCACTCGAATGGGGTCAAGGCGGCCCAGGGAGGGCGGGGCGAGGCAGCCCCTGGCCGGTGCGGGAGAAAAGACCCCACCGTGCAGAGCTCTGCCCTCCCAGCCTGGATTCCACTGCCTGATGTGGGGCCTCTATCAAAGCAAACTGGGATCGTGGATAGACCCGGGAGGTGATCCAATGATGCTCTTGTTGACAGCTGGGGAAACTAAGACCCAGAACGCAGGCCCCGTTGAGGCTCCGTGTGGGTGGGGGAACCATCCTCTGGCTCCAGGATGGACGAGACCCAGTGGCACCAAAGGCGAGCCTCGCACTTAGTCTAACTGGGGACAGGCCGGTAGAGGCCACTCCGATGGGCAGTGGCCAGCCTCGGGTCCCCGGGTCAGCTGCCTTGTCTTTCTGCGGCCTCGGTTTTCTCAGCTGCTGCATGGGAGTAATGTTGCTAGCGGACGATGACTGGGGACTGACCGCGCCCCAGGAGCTGCGCCAGTGATTGGCAAACCGATTAAAACCGCGATAGCCTTATGAGGTAGGTACCGTCCCCACCTTACAGACAGGAAAGACCTGGCACCAGCAGGCGGCTGATAAAACCGTCAAGCAGGGATTCGAAACCAGGCCCGTTAGGTCCAGGGTGTGTGAGCTCAGCCCCGTCCTCCGCGCAGGCCGCGCATGGAGAGAGAGCTCCTGCCTGTGACCTTGTCCGTCGCCAACTGTAACGTGCAGGAGGGCGTGAGGCTGAGCAGGACGGCTACCGGGACGCCTGTGGCAGCACCCTGCAGCTCAAGAACAAGCAGCAGGCGGCAGGTGGACCTCGTGCAAATGCTCTGTCATTTCCCAGCGCGTGAACTTCACCCCCCAGCACCTTGGTTCCCGCATTATACAACGGGAAGACTCAAACAATTCTTGTCTCACGGGTGAAGCCCGGATGATAGAGCATTAGAGCTTGTAGCCCAGGTTATGACACTGGTAGGTACACTGTCCTTTATTGTCTGGAAAGAGGACGTTCCTGGAATGGCTTCAGTGGCCCTGCTGTAGACACCTTCCAGGCCGTCAGCGTCCTGTTCGACAGGGTGCTCCAGGCTCCAGCGGGGGGTAGTTCCGGGCATCACGAAGCGGGACTGTTTTCTCCCTTGATTTGGGCGCCATGCTCCTATTAATGCAGCCCAAGGTTAGAGGTCATATCATACACTCGATTCACTCGGAAGTTTCTAGTTAAAGAACCTTCGGACAGAAATCATTTTCAAACGAGTAACTTTTGTAAAGACAATACTCATGTGAAAATTTCTATTCTGTCGTCTTGAGTTTTCAGAAGTTAGATTTTTCAAAAGGAGGGTCTACCCACAGCCCCCACCCCAGGTCTCATCTGCCGCGTCTGCAGGTTGCCTTCAGCTATTATCTGGTGTGGACCGCGCACCAGAGACCCTTTCCCAGGCCTAGGCTAGATTTCATCCAGTCCTGCCTGGCTGGTCGTGATCTCTAAGTAGGCAACAGAGATCGAAGACCTTATTAATTTCAAACTTTCGGTTTAGAGCAACGTTGGTGCTAGAGTGTCACAGCTTCTCGTACAGATGACATAGGACCCTTTTCTCTGAGTAGTGGTGACAGAGGCACCGAGCAGGGAGAAGCTAAGCGGGCTCCAGAAATGTGGGGACCGAGTTGACAAAAGAGGCAGTGGGGGTGACAGGATCTGAAAGGACAGGGGCAGAGTGGGGTCTGCCTGTGGCCCGAGGTTAAGCTGACTAGGAGGAGTCATCTAGGGGCACTGAGCGTTCTTGGGGTCCCCTCAAAGCCACCCAGGAGCCAGAGGAGCTGCAAGTCCCTGGGGTCCAATTCCTGCTCAAGAGACTGAGAACGCTAACAGGATCTAAATTTTAACGGGGGCAGAAATCGGGCTCTTGTCAGAGGCCCGAGGGTTCAGGCAGGTACCCAGAGGGCCAGGCGAGACGCCAGGAGGCGACGCAGCCGGGCGGAGCTGGAAGCCCAGTCCCGTGCCAGGCACCAGCCAGTGCCGCTTGCAGGGACATGGGTCGGATGTTGACAAGGCTTGTTCTCCAAAAGATGTCCAGTTTTAGGGTATTATGCTGAGTGAAATAAGTCAGTCAGAGAAAGACGCCGTATGTTTCCATGCATAGGTGGATTTTGAGAGACTTAGTAGAAAACCGTGGGGGAGGGGAAGAGGGGAAAGGAAAAAAGACACAGAGAGGGAGGGAGAAAAACATAAGAGACTCTCAAAGACTAAGAACAAACTGAGGGTGACAGGGGTGAGGGAGGGGAAGAGGGGGTGACAGGCACAGAGGCGGGCACTGGTTGGGATGAGCACTGGGTGTTGTACGGAGACCAATTTGACAATAAACTATTAAAAAAAAAAAAGATGTCCAGTTTCATGTGAAATTTCCCATTTTTAAGACACCGGGTAGGAGAGACAAAACCCACCTGTGCACAGGCACCAAGGAGAGCATGCGGTAGACCAACCCGTGGATAGAAGGGGGACCCCGGGCGCAGGGACCCACGTGGGTGCAAAATAGGGGGCTCCACCCACCCCCCACCCCCGTCGGGAAGCTGGAACCGCCCCCTCCCCCACCTTCGGGCCATGGGGGAGGGGCTCTACCTCCAGCTCCAGGTCGGTGTAAATCTGTGGCCGCAGCAGGCTGAGGAGGTAGGATGCTCGGGAGAACTTAAACCCTGAAATGGAATCCAATAAAGACGGTCACCCGTGGTCACATTGGTCACCCTCTGCCTCCCCCGCACCACCCCTCAGGGCTCACCTGGGATGATCTCCTCGGTGACAGCTGCACCTCCGATCACTGGGCGTCTCTCAAAGACGGCCGTGTCCACCCCCAGTCTCTGCAAGTACGCCGCCTGGGGGGGACACACAGGGCCCTCCCTTCATCCCTGGGGCCGACCTGCCACAGGGCCAGCGTGCCACCCCTCGGCCCCCGCCTCTGGGAACGCCGTTCCCTTTGCTTCCTCTGTAAATTCCCACTTTCCCAGATGTTTCCCAAGACGCAACATGACTGATCCTGCCCCTCCGTGTCCCAGCTGAAGGGGACCCTCCCTCCTGCGGGGCCTGGGTGGCTCTGGGAAGTCACGCGGCCCCCGGCCCGGCCCTGCCCCAGGGTGCCCGTCTCCTCCGGGTGAGGGCGAGCCCCGCGCCTCCTCGGAAGCCGGGGCAGCCCACGAGCTTGCCCCGTGAGCGCCGAGCCGGACCGCCCGGCTTCTGCTCCCTCTTTCTGCCGGAGCGGCCTCGGCACCTCATCCACCCGGCCTCGGTTTCCTCGAGCGAAACGGGGGCCCGATGACACTAATAACCCTCGGCCTGCTTCACGCACTGGTCCCTGACACATGGGACGTGCTCACCGGAGGAAGCTACGATCATAGCACGGCTTTACTTGGGGGGCGAGGGGACAAGTATCGCGGGAATTCTATTAATTTTTCCTGGCACTTAAAGGGAAGTCAGTAAGTATCTGTTGAGCTGAACCGGCCCTGAGTCTTCCCACCTGCAGGGCCGGTCCTCCCCACCAAGGGGGCAGCAGAGAGGGTGGAACTCGGGAGGCTTCTTGTTAAAAGTTCACTTGGCAACGACTCTGTGCTGGACGCCGTGAGTGCATCACCTCCTGTCATCCGCTCCACGACCCTAGAAGCGGGCACAATGATTCTCCCCATTTCACAGATGCGGAAACTGAGGCCCAAAGGGGTAAACAGCTTGCCTTAGGCTCACAGAGTAGAGGGGTTGAGAATTGAACCCAGATGGTCTGGACTCAGGATCTAGACTCCGGACACATCTCAGTGAGGAAGGAAGGAAGCACTGGGAAGCTGCCTGGCCCATGGCCGTAAACCGTATTGTCCTCCCGTTGCCCCCGAGCAGCCGCACAGAATGACCACCTCAGCCTGAGACCATGATAAACGGGACAGAGCGAGCCCATCTCACAATTCTGAGTACGAACACAAAACAAGGGCTCTGGGTCACCCACAAGGTGCCCAACATCCGCCCGTGTCTCGGCCAAAACGAGTGGCTGCTGCTTCCTTGCCAGTTCCCTTCTCTTCCTACTGGCACCCCTCCTCATGGATAAGATTCATCGAGAAGCTAGTCGCAGGGGCGTTCCAGCTTTCTGACAGTATCCAGTCTAGAGCAAACCCCTCCTCCGTCCCCCGAACCATCCAACCAGGGCTCAAAGCCTAGAACAGGCTCTTCTTAACCCCCTTTTCCTGAGCTGCCCCGCGGTCTCCAGGGTGTGCGTGCCTCCTGTCGCCCAAGCCAGTCACCACCCAACTCCCCGAAAGGCAGTGCTATGCCTGGGGGGGTCTTCGGCTGGGGGGCGCCGACAACAAGAGTCCCCATCTGGGAGGCTTTGTGTGGCCGGTCCTCAAGGCACATCACCTGCTGGCTTTATGGCAACTCTGTGAGACTGGGTGTGTTTATTCTGATTTTACCGTGGCTCAGAGAGCCTAAATGAGTTGCCATGACCTTCACGGATAGAAAGTGACAGAGTCGGGGGATGAGCCTGTGTTCATATTAATATAAAACCAACGTTTTAAATTAGTGATCAGTTGAGTTACATAGTCCTCCCCATAAAACGTCCAAGTAAAATTAGTATGTCAGGGAAAGGATTAAGATTTAACGCAAGTCCCACGACCCCCTCTCCCCGGGACTGCTAAGTCCTCCTGTACTGATGTCCCAGAGCTGCCTCTGCTCCAGGAAGATGTCCCCGGCTTGTCTTGCAAACACCTCTAGCACACACGGTGGCTTCCTAGGGGTACAGACACCAGAGTTTGAGAAGCACAGCCTTGGGGTAGCCCTGACCTGGGTCAGTGGTGGGGGGGGCAGGGCCCTGCCTCCTCTGCTAGCCTGGCTTCCTCGCTGTCTCCAGGGTACAGCTGGGGCTGTGTGGCTGCTGGGTACTTCAGAGTGGCACGTGGCCGAGACCTAGTTGGGGAGCACGGGTGCTGTATGCACAAGGACCACCCCATCATCTGTAGTCAGAGGGCCCCACCTGGCCTCAGCTCCCCAGGCTCTGACCTGTGTCCCAGTCTATGTCAGTTACGTACGCCCCCACCTCTCCATCATCTTGCTTCTGAAAGCTCCCTGACTCTCCCGACGTCACGGGGGAAATGTACATACATTACAGAGAGGAGAGGAAGGGGAAACCCCGATACCCTCCTTAACTACCGCAGAAATCCGTTCGACAGTCACTGATCAGCGCCCGGGAGAGGAGACTGGCCTGCCTCCCCAGGTCTCCCGTGGCCCACACCCTGCCGGCCTCCTCACGTTCCGGCCGACAACCTCATGTCCAGGGACCAGTGAAGTGGGGCAGAGGGGGAGGTACTCACAGCCACCAGCCCGTTGTGTCCTGCAACGAGACAAGGGAACGAGGAGGAGAGCATCAGTGGTCAGCAAGCAGACAGACCTGCGCCTTGAGGAATGCGGGCACCCATCCCTGTCCCCCTGCTCGTGAAGATCCTGGGGGAGGTAGCAGAGAGCTGGATGTTGCAACAGCATCCAGCTCGATGCCATAAAACACCTGGTTTGTGGGGAGTCAGAAAACCCAGTTCTTGCCCTGGCCTGAAAAATGTCCTGTCACCCTGGCCCGGCCAGTGGCTCCACACTGGAGTGAGGGGTGAGGACAACTCCACAGTCATCAGACAAAAGCTGTCTCACGAAGCCTCACGCTGCTGGGCTTCCCAGCACTTGGGGATGAGCAAGTGACCGGTGAGGGAGTGTCACGGCTTCCGAGGCAGGGACAGAAGGGGAGCATGGCCGGTATGCTGGCTTGCAGACGAGGCCTCCTTGTCTGGGGCGGAATCACCGGCCGTGCAGGTGCGTGCTGGGCAGGCAGATGGCTGCTGCCGAACGTGGCTTGTTCTCCCCAAGCGTGGATCGCCGTGGTGCCCCGGAGGCCTTAGTCACATGGGGTTGTCTTTGTCAATCACCGATGTTCCCGAACGGCTAAACATGAAGTAACTGAACGCGGACAGCTTCAGCGTGTGCCGGAGGAGGGCCAGCTGGTCGGGCAAACTTTGCTATCTTACACGTTTAAGTTTCTTTCCGAAAGTCTCAGAAGGGCTGCCCTTGGATTAGAAGCCCGAAACTTGCCTTGGGATCGCACGTTGCACACCGGGCCCACTGGTAGCAAGTGTCTGTCCTGCTTCCAGAAGCTTCAGGATCACCTGAGAACCCCTCCCCCGAGTCTGCTCAGCAGGGTGAGGGCGGGGCCCTGGGACGGATTTCCCACAAGTCCCCAGGTCATTCTGACGCAGGCGGCCAACCTTCTCCCCTCACTCTCAGGATAAGACGCGGCTGCTGATGGAGAATCCCTTGCTGGGCAGAGACCAGGCCCTGGTTGTTTTCAGGTGGTGGGGACGGGCCTGGTCTGGAACACTTGGCACACATTTCTCCTTGGTGACAGAAGGTCACTCTGCGTCTTCGGGGATGTCAGTAGAAGACGATGTTCTTGGAGCACCAACCTGAACCCGGTGCTCGCTCATATAAAATGTTCAGCCATTAACTCGACAAACGTCCATAAACAGGAGGCAGCAATGACCCACGTGATGGATTTCTTCACGGCTGAGCTGGTTTGGCTTTACCTTTTCCACACAGAGACTCCCAGAATTTGAGAGGTCATGGAGCCAACGTCTCTTCCATTAAAGGAATCTCTAAAACAGAGCTTTTCAGCTCTTTGACCGTGAGCCACAGGACGAAGTGCGTTTTACACTGTGACTTGGCACACGATCCACGTACCAATGTATTTAACAGAAACAAAAGTTTCGTGAGTGATATGAACTCATGTGATAAGCATGCCATGATCTATTTGATTATATTTCATTTGGAAAGACGCGTCGATATACCATTTTTATATATTTTGAAAGGGTTCTTAAGAAGGTTTAAAAAACACGCTGGGTGGGATTCAGGAACGGGCTGCAACCTGCAGTTTGAAAAGTCCCGCTTTCTAATATATACATCAGATTTAAGGCGGACTGTCCTGAGCTCAACCTCGTTTCTGCTGCTTATGGAACACGGCCTTCAGAGAGTCCTTCTGACCTGCCATGAGCTTTGGGCTTCTTGCAGCGTTGGAGGGAGAATAACCAACCATATATGTAAAGCACCTGACCCTCGGCAGGCCCACAGTAAACGGTAGCTATTCGTCTCTTAAATAGCGTCGATCATAAATCTCAGAAAATGAAGGAAGGCTTCATTTGGTCCAGTTCAATCACCACCCACGAGCCCACAGACCCACAACAGACCTCAAATGACAAAGGTCAAGATTGCGACAGCCCAGGACCCTCTTTCCTTCACTAGTCCACCCCCAAGTCCTGCCTGGGCCCTCCTGTGACTTCTGGTGACCTCTCCTTTCCCCATGAGGGCGTCTTCAGCCACAGGCTCTGGTAACCTCCAGCCTGACTCCAGAGATCCTTACACAGCCGGGCACGTGGGGCTCCCGAGAGACACTCGCCGGGACTCGGGCTTCCAAACGTGGCCCGCAGCCGCCCGCATCAGGCCCACTCCAAATTCTGGTTGGATGCGCTGACTTCCGCTGAATCCTAGTCACCAGGGGCGAGGCCCAGGGACTGCGTTTTAACAAGTTTCTTGGGTCACTCTTAGCCTTAGTCGAGTGACTAATCAGGGTCATCTTCAAGGTGGCTCCCAGGTAGTGGTGTGACTTCAGGAGCAGAGAACCCTTCTCTCGGAGGATGCCACTCTGTTCCTTACTTGGTCCCCAGATGCCCTTAAACGGGGCCTCCCTTTATGCTTAGCAATTAAAGAAACAATGTCAGGCAGAAACTCACACCTGAGACTCACACACGTGTGGGCAATTCACCCAGGCATCTGGTGACCTGGAGTCAACCCTCCCTGCCAGCAGACAGCAGGGGTGTGCTGTCGTCAAGGGCAGAAAGGTGGGGGGAGGTTGCCATTTACTGAGCCCAGTGAGGCCTGCAGCTGGCTTCCCCCAGCCTGGAGGTCTGTGACAGTCGTGAAACACAGCCATGGCTAAAATTTAAATCATATAAACTTACAATGAAATAAATTATAATCAAAGGTAGTAAGTACTCAAAACTTGTCAACTTCCCGACATCATTTTACTATGTGTCAATACCCCACGCTCTTGTGGTTCTCCACCTCTGAGCAGCCGTCAGCAGGCCGCGCTGTGTCAGTGTCACAGGGTGCCGCTGTGACTCTTTCCCAAATTCACACGCAACCGCGTCACGGTGGGAACTTGAGGAAGGCCATGGTGGGACTACCCGCACCGTGGAAGTCAGCGAACATTACATACCGTGGCTCCATGTGTAGCTTCGTTGATGGCTAGAGTTCTGAAAGCGATGGAGAAAACGCTAACAATGCAGATGAGACCCAACCGTGTGCTGCGTCCCTCGCTGTTCCATCGTGAATAAGCACAAAGAATGAAGACAGTATTCTCCCAGAACAGGAAAGACATGATCTGCTTGAGCAAAATCTCTCCTGTCACTGAACGAGTGAAGTTCAGATGTACCTTTGTTGCTTCGCTTTGGTTCTATAGAGTCAATGAAAAGGTCAAACATTCCCTTTGGAACGAGCCTTATTTGTCGCTAGGCACCAGACGGTTGCTGCTCAGTGTAGCAAAAACGCCAGAAATTTGGCGAGAGCCAGATGGGCACCTGGCATTTAGAGTATTGCACATCTTATTTGTAAAGTTGTGTGCTATGCTTCTTTCATTTCGGTATTTATAATAAACTAATGTTTGCACCCGTTTTCCCCTGGACGGTGACCCTTAAACACTTCCTGGCCACGACTGCTCTTAGAGCACACAAAAATGAAGAGATGTCAGAACAGGAGGCATCTTTAAAACTACGTGATGAGTATCTTCTTTCAATCCTGCCATTGTCTGCCTAAACCCAGTGGGAGAGAATGCCAAGAAGTTGCTATTTAGGGCCCCTTGGGAGCGTTGAATGGAAGGCTCTGAGCAAAGGCAACCTTGTCCCGGCCCCACGGCCTCACACAACCACGTGGCAGAACTGGACACTCTGTAGCCTGGGGGCCAGCGAAGGTCAGCAGATATGCAAGACAAGAGGGGCTGTCAGCCTCGGCAGACGTGCGACTCATTTCTGTTTTTTCCTAACCCCCCTTTATAGGGCCTTCCAGTTTCCTTGGGGGATACATGGTCTGAGTGGTGAGGCGGTGGCGACCGGAAGTCAGGGCACTGGGCGTGACTGGATTTCGAGGGTCTGTTATCCCAAGGCTTTCTTTCTAACCCTTGTGTACTGTATGTTTTCTAAGAATGCTAATTCTAGCTAATTTTGCAGGAGATACATGGAAACCCCTGAGCTCACCTATTCTTCTCTGGTCATTCTAGAAGGGAACACCCAAGCCCAGAGAGGTCAAGAGTCTGCCTGAGACCACACAGCAAGTCGATGGCAGCGCCAGCCCCACAACCTTGGTGCCTGCTTGCGGACTAAGTGGGCTCTCCACCACCCTCCCTGCTCTGGCCCAAACTCTGGCCAGCTTGTGGTCAGAGGACAGGGAGGGGTGGGGTTTGGGAATGAACGCCTCCCCCCCACACCCGCCCCTCAGAGGCTTGGAGCAGGGCCGCCTCCCTGCCCCTCAGCTCCAGCACGGCCTGGTTACCTGCTCCTATCACCACGGCATCGTACTCAGGCTTTAGGCGTCCCCTGGCTTCCCGGTGAGCTCCTCTCCAGGCAGGGCAGAGAGAGGCAACTATGGCCCGGCTGAGTCCTCGGCCACTTGCGGCCATTTCTGCCCAGTACTAGGCCAGGAATTTGCTTACAATCGGCTTTCTGCGCTGCCAGGGCAGGGGGAGGGGCAGGGAGAGAACAGGAAGAGAGGAGGAGCTGCGGTCCAGCTGCTGTACTTGGCTTTGGGCCATGACTCCGCGGAGAACATGCAGCCTGCCGAGTCCACACACAGGGCAAAGTCTCCAGAGGTCACCCGTTTGCTGGGCAGAAGTTGTCCCGCCTCCAGAACATTGAGCAGGCACTGTGCTGGTCACTCCAGGGCTCCCACGTGCGAGCTGCTGAGTCCCCAGCCTCCCACGGAAACCCCAGAACCCCCATTTTATGGACCAGGGTTCCTGAGGCTCGGAGAAGGGACGGAGGAGGGGGTCGGGTAGGCAGGGAGTGTGCTGGCGGGCACTGTCCTGCTTCTCACTAAGGAGTTTAGCGTCTGGGGTTTGCTGGGAAACAAGTCCCGAGGAGATACTGTCAGACGGTTCTTGCGCCCCAGCCTTCCGCCCGCAGGATGGCGAGGGCCTCTACACCCACCACGGGCCCAGGTACCCCGCAGGGTCTCCGTGACCAGGGCCTCAGTAACAGTACGGGGAGGGCCACATCTGTGGCTGGGGCCCCTGGAGAGCGGCGTGTTCTCTCCCAGACTCCCTGCGCTCAACAGGCGGCCTCGGAAGCTTGCGAGGGACGGGGGTTCGCCTTCTCTCAAAGGCCTGGACATCCCTCTTCTGTTTTGGCACCTTTCCCATTTCCCCAGAATCCTCAAGGATTAAAGATCACATCTGCAAATATCTTCAGCTGACACCCTTTCTTGCTCTCCTCTGGCCTGCCTTGAATTAGGAGCTCTTTGTTCTCTGCCCATTAGCTAGCAGGCCATTCCTCTTCTAGGAAAGCAGCACCCTAGGAGTCGAGTTTCTGTACTGCTAGCACATCTGTCAGTATTCTAGAAACCCGCTATTAGAAATGCATCTTAAAGTCGGGAGGATTTGTGGAGAAGGTGCGTCTGAGGAGGAGAGATTTCTGTGGAACCTCCTACTTTGACCGAGACCCTGACGAGCCGGGTTTACACCGCGTGTGAATCTCTGCTGGAATCTGACGCAGGATGTCCGCCTCGGTGTTACGATATTGAAAAATTCGGGGGGCTGGTTAAACTAGACATGTCACATCATGCAGCTGCTCGAAATTAAGGAAAAATGTCAGGTGACAAACGTGGGTACCCTAAACAGCAGTGGGCTTCTAGACTTAGTTTCCCTCCTTGTGCTCTTCCGGGTTTTCCACAACTGAGGTTTGAAATTCTCATTCTTTAAGTCAAGATATCACGAGGGAATGCAGTTCCAGTCACCTCGGGTGACAATGTCCCTCACTGCCACCTTCTGAGGACGTTGTCACCTCGGGTGACAATGTCCCTCACTGCCACCTTCTGAGGACGTTAGGGTGAGACGTCACTCTAGCTCTTTCAGTACCTCTATTCTCCCCCCAGGCTTCCGCCTCCACCAGCAATTCCCTTAACAGAAAAGAACAGTCTTCTCTGCGTGGATTTCAGCTCAAGACTGAAGACACAGTCAGCACGTCACATATGGGCCTGGGTGTCTGTGTCTGCCACGGCGCTTCTCTCATCCCCGCAGCAGACGCACCCCAGGCCACGTCCGGGCAGTCTCTTGTTCTTGCGTGTGTCCCGGGGTGGGAGCTTCCAGGTTAGAGGAGAGGGGCCATGCCCCTTGGGCTGTGGTTCTCAACCCAAGACACACAGGGGTCAGCTGGGTGTTTTTAAAAACCTACGCCTGGGATCCACAGGCCCGAGCAACACGAATCTCTGGGCGGGGGCTGGGCAGGGGTTGTGACAGAGCAGGGTGGGAAGGGACCAGGACGTCTGGGCACCAAGGACAGCCCGGGAGCCCAGGCATGTTTGGCTTGAACGACCGCCGCCAGCATTTATTGAGCACCTGCCGCGTGTCCAGCAGCCCTCACAGCCGCCCTGAGAGGTAGGGGCTGTCGCTGGAGGAAAGCTGCCCGGGGCCGCAGGGAGGAAGCGGCACGGCTGGAATTGCAGCCCAGTCACGGTGGCACCTTTCATCTGGAGAAGGAAGGAAACAGCTCCTGAGGGAGATCTTTCTCTGCTCCAACAGCATGAGGAGGCGTCTTCAGACACCTGCGGGCACTGGGGACTTCCTGTCTCCTGGGGACAGATGGAGAGGCAGCTCTGAAAGCAGCTGCCCCAGTTCTAACCTCGCAGACACTACTGATTTAAGGAGACCAAGGGACCCTCTCTGGCCTCCCTCCTCCAGAGACAAGGTTTTGGGGGTTACCTGGAGGGGAGACTAGCCTAGGGGGTTTCTTTAAGAGACCCCGGGGACTGTCCTATCCTTAGGCAGTGCTATAGGAGGGGGCCAGGGTGCACACACAGACTGCGCCGGGGTGCCGTGCCCTGGCCTAGAGCAAGGGGACGCGGGAGGTCTCCCACAGGCGCCGGGCCAGCTCGCCGGCCTGCTGCACCAGCACGTCTGTGGGGATGACCGACAGGTGGAGGGCCAGCAGTTCGTGGCACTTGACAGCCTCAGCGGGATGGCCCTTGCTATAGTAGCGCAGGAGCTTCCTAGAGGAAGAGGGGGGACAGGATTCAGAAACGAGGCCGCAGCCGCCCTCCCAGAACCAGGGGCCCCTCCCAGCACGGCACAGGCATGGTCACCTGATGAGGCCCCAGCATCTGGCCGGCAAAGCCTTCCCACCCCCCGCTGACCTAACTGTAGGAGGACCAGCCTCTGGCCACAGGGTCCACCCCCTGGGGTCCCCAATCCGTGCGGGTCTGTGCCCAGGCTAAGGGATGTCACAGAGCCAAGCGGGGACGCCCTAGGGACCCAGCACGGATGCTGGCAGACGCTGCCAAGAGTGTGGCGACCGGAAGATGGGTAGAAACCTGGGCATGCTCCGCTCCTACCCCTCGCTCATTGAACACGGGGCTAGGCAGGAAGGAGCTTCTTGGGGGGCATTGCTGAAGGACCTGCTCCTCGATGGGGGAGTGGCACCTATCCGGGCACCCACTGTTCCCAACAGTCTTGTGAACTGGGGTCACCTGTAGTAGTCTCCTCCCAGCACGCCGACGGAGGCCGAGTCATCCGAGAGGACGGGCACTTCTATTATCTGGAGTTTGTACCCCTGAGGAAGAGGAAGAGGTCTTGAATGGGGAGGGGCAGGCATGATGGAAAGAACACGGGCATGAGTCAGACCCATGTTCAAGGGCTGGCTCGGCCCTGCGTGGTGAGTGCTGGCTCCTTTTGCCTCATTTTCTCATCTGTGCGGTGGGAACAAGAGTAACCGCCCAGGGAGCACTGGAGGTGACGTATATAAAGTTCTGAGTGTCCTGCCTGGTCCACGAGTGGCAGCCCTCACCTCCGTCGGTGCGTGGACCTGGGTCAGTGACCGGCATGGGCTCGGGAGGGCTCCCGGGAAGGTGACCAGAGGAGGTGTCATGCAGAGTCTTGAAGGGCAAGGCATTATCAAAAGGCCCAAGTCCCTGTTTTGTCAGTGACAGAGATCTCCAGTGTAGGCTAAGGAGGAGAAGGGAATTAAGAGCTGCTGGCAGCCACTGTGTCTCAATCATGGTCACAGGCTTCTTCCCAATGCTCCCATGGGCACTGGGAGGCCCGTCCTGGGGGTGAAGTGGCATACTAAGTGGCTGCCCAAGATGGCACAGGTGCAGGCAGCCCCCAGAGCCGGCTCTGCGCCCCGACAGCTCTGTCCACATCGTCTGTCACTCTGTCAGGCCAACCACACACACGAAGCCCTGTCTCCCCCTAGAAACCCAGGCAAAGGTCGTACACACGTCCTGGGCCCAGAGTGCAAAGAGGAGCCTGCAGGTCCGGAGAGCAGGGTCTGGGCTCTGGCTTCATCACTTATGATCCTGGTGGCTCCAGTCACGGAGTTTGATCTCCAGGCATTAGTGTCTCTACTTGTATCTCTGTCTCTCTGTCTCTCTATCTGTGTCTCCATCTGTATCTCTATCCACCACCAACCATGGCCCAGGCTGGGAGGATGTGAGGTTGCTAGAACAGCGGTGAGGGACCCAATAAGTACCCTGCACTCCGGAAAGCGCTGGCCATCGCTCTCGGGCCAGAAGGAATGACCCTTAGAGAGCTGGAACACAAAACAAAGAGATACAAGAAAGAGAGAAGAGGGAAAGAGAGAGACACAACAAGCTCCCGGCGTGACCTGTGCTTACACTGTAGAAACAGTGTGTCTAGAGAGAGAAGTGTGGGACCATGAAATGTCATCTTCATTTTGGACAGGGTGCTTCACTGCTTTGGACCTCAGTTTATCCGCCTCTACCCTGGGAATGACAGTGTGCCATGCTTCGTTAAGTGCTGTCAGCGTGGAAGCACGCATCCATTTGTCCACGTGTTACCTGGACGCTGCCTTGCATGAGGGCCTGAGCCTTTCAGAAAGCTGGTGGAGGGATCACAAAGCACACATGAAAATGGGACCTCTGAGATCCGGGTCTCAAAGATTGTGCTTACCTGTCAGCCCCGCTAGGGACGAGAATTGATGAAGAGACAGAGGGACTGAACAGAGAGCAAAAAGAGAGTATCAGAGTCAGCAGAGAGGAGAGCATTTCAGGACGCCCCGCCCCGGGCCTGGCCACACCCACCAGGGCGACCCCGCCCCCAGGACCTGGCCACACCCACCAGGACGGCCCCGCCCCGGGCCTGGCCACACCTACCATCTCATTCTCGAACCACAGGAAGTAGGAGAAGCAGAAGTCCCCCTCTCGGAAGAGCAGCGTGGTGTAGCCTTTCTGCAGGTATCTGCGCGCCAGCCGGATCAGAGACCAGACCTGAGGAGACGGGGAGAGTGCTCGAAGCTGCCCTGCCCACCATGGCCTACGGGGCCAGCCTCCTCCCCACAGCGGGGCCAGGGCTCTCTGGCTGTCGCCTCTGGAAGAAAACACTCTGATAAGGAGCTCCCGGTAGGCCTGGGGCTGCTCCTGCTCCCCCTTTTCCTTAGTGTCAGGGCGTGGCCTGGGTCAGAGCAGCTCAAAAATAAATTATTGGATGGATGGATGGATGGATGGACTAGAACGGATTACCTGGAGGGTACCGTGACAATAAAATATACATAATAAAACACTTGAGGTAACTTTACACAGAAGCTATACATTAGGAAACCGATCACCCAAGGGCATTGTCCGGGGCCACCCACTCCCCCAGTCCCCTCCAGGGCCCGCATCTCTGGCATAGGTTCTGGGCCAGGAAGGTGCTGGTGAATTGCTGGAACACACTGGGTACTGGGTACCCTGCGTCAAGCATGTCCTCTGCTTCAGGGGTGAAGTCCCAAATAGGGCTCAATCACCAAGGGGTTCGACAGAAACCCTTCACACTGACCGGGTGACAACGTGAGTTCCATCCCCTGGCGATATTCTCTTGCCTCATTCAAGGACTTCCTAATGCTGCCTGGGAACTGCCTGAGAGAGGGCGACCGGGACGGCTCCCCCACTTCCCAGGGCTGGAAAAGGCCTGACGAGCTCTCTCACCAAAAAGCTTAGCGGAAGGTGCACATGATTCACCACACGCCTGGCCACATCGTAATGTCTAATTACAGCTGCGAACAAATACACGGATTTGCTATATTTTTCAGGAAAGCAATTTGACAACATGTATCAATAACTTTAAAAACGTTCCTCCCATTTGCCTTAGTAATTCCATTTCTGGGAATCCATATTGAGAAAAGAATCCGAGATGAGGACAGAGATGGATGCGCATAGGTGTGTACTGCAGAATTATTTATGACCGCGAGAGCCTGGAAACCATCTAAATGTTCAACGTTGGGGAAATGGCTGAGGAAATTATGTTACGTTCACATGATGGACTATTGTGGACTTGTTAAAAATCATGTTTATAAAGAATTAATGACATGAGGAAATGCATCAGATAGAAAGCGAAGTGAAAATGTGGGTAAACACACTGCATATACAGAATATGCAATCACGACCAAGGACAATGGGCTGCACAGAAACACAGGCAAAAGAAATGCAGCGAGAGACCGCCAACGATTTCCAGAAAGATGGGCGAAGAGGATGGTGCCAGTAAATGCTCGGTGACTTCTGTCTTTGTGCCACGTACTGTGCTCAACGTTCAACATGCAGACTCTCGTGCATCTGTATCTCTGCAACTGCAGGACGTCAACAGTATCACTAGCCTCCTTTACAGACGGGGAAACAGACGCTCAGACTAAGTAATACCCCGGGCCACACAGCCAGGGAAAGGCAGAGACGACACGGGCCTTCTGCTGCCCTCTTTATTTTAACCATGGCATCTACTTTATTTTGACCGCTCTATTTAATATGTATTTATATACTATGCAACACGCTATAGTATATAGAGGTATATGTACATATACCTATACCAGTTTTCTATGAAACAGTCCAAGAAAATGAATATGAAACCCCACAGGGAATGTTTCTTTAGTACAAACCACCTCCTGTTAAATCTGGTGTCCAAACTGCCAGACCTTGCGTCTCTTCCTCCATGTGAGTTAATTCAACAAATACTTACTGGGATTTATTTAAGCCAAGCACAATGTTAGGTCCTGGCCATTTCCCCCACTGAACCCACTGCCCAGACGTGCTTATGCAGCATATTAGAACACACCCAGGAAGGTGCCCACGTGGCCCCGAGTGCCAGGGCCCTAGAGTGACGAGGACCAGCTGTTAGCTGGAGGCGGATGCTGACAGAACACAGTAAGGGTTGGGGGGGGGTGTGCTCAGGGCCTCACGGGAGCCCCAAGGGTGGGGCATCAGCCCTTCCTGAGCAGAGGGGCAGGCTGCACATCTCGTCTGACAGGGGTGAAGAGTGCCGGGGCTGGGCAATGCTTACCTTGGTTCTGATGAAGGCGGCCAGCGGCCCCCTGCCCAGCTCCGATGAAGTCCTTTTACTGTTGCTGAGGGAAGGGGCCACCATCTGGCCGGTCGTGCGGTCCACGTAGATGAAATGCACCAAGCCTGGGAAGTCTTCGAGGTAGGTGAAGATCAGAGTTAAGGTGCTCATAAAGCCAGGGACCAGGGAAGGCACTATTCTGTCCTCCCCCTGGGCTTCTAGCAAGGCTAGGTGGTGGAGTCAGGAGACCAGGCCCGCCAGGCCCGCCTCTCCCCACAGGCTGCCCTGGCAGTCAACCCCGGGTGTCCCTGTTTTCCCGGATCTCTTTACCTCTGAAGCCCCCAACGCTGAGAAATTCTATGATGCGAGTAAGATGGATCCCTGATACTAGCACACTGAACCCTGGGAATTCTGGACCTAAGAGCAATAGAGTATGTTCACATTTTGTCATCTTCATGAGGGATGAGCTTAAATCCCACACACGGTGAGGCTGGAGTGAGAGCGGTTACCTAGCTAATGAATGAGCCTAGCTGACCACCCGACCCGCGCACCTCGGCATGGTTTTGTTCATCTCTCCACACATCACCTTGTGAAGCTGGAAGGTTCCCACTGGAGAGGGGAACCACCAACATGGCAGGGGTGGTGGCTGGTGGCTGAAAAGGGCCTCTGTCATCTCTTTCGCCCGCATACCGCAGGCAAGAGTCTTGGGAGACTGAAGGCCTGACACTTTAGAGATCTTAATATAGGAAAAGCTGCTTTATATAAAGTTCCAGGGAAAATTAGTATTTGATAAAACCAGTGTTCCAGAATAAAAGGGTCAAACGGGTCTTGCACATGGTTTTTTACACAGGGATAAACATGTCTGTTGTCCTCTGAGGAGGACAGCCTCCTCAGAGCCTTCGTGTCCCGCTGTGTACTGGGACTTCTACGGAAGTCCTCTCAAACCTCCCTGGCCCCAGGGACCCCCGCCCCTCCTGGAACACCTGTTACCACTTACTGGCTGGACAACGTCAACATAAACACTCCCCAAAGCTTTCACGGAGTAACTGTGGGAGAGCAGGGGTTTGGGAAATGGCAGCCTTGGAGCGTTCCTACGGACAAGACGCCCATGGCAATGTCTCCTCCATGACAGCATCTCCTACTAGTTTTCTTCGGAGAAAAGAAGCTGAGGTGGTTGAGCGTATATGCTCCTTCCAGAAGGCCCGTGGTCCTTCGGAGTGGCGGGTGGCAGGGACAGGCAGACGTCAGGGACTTCTTGGGGCTCAGGCATCAGGATATGACACCATGGTGACGTTCCTCCTGCTCTTCACCAACAAAAAGTCCTTCCAGTCCGTCAGCTTTTCTCTGCCGAGGAAGCAGGGGAGGCGGGTGTGCTGCGGGGCCGAGCCCCCCGCTCTGGCGACCCGGGCGCCACACCCGCACTTACTGCATGAGCGTCTGGGCCTGGTCCAGCAGCTGCCGGGGCAGGTGCGGGCCTCCCCGGCCTGGAGCCGTGGTCAGGAAGCTAAGGCGGTAGATGGCGCAGAGCTGCCGCTTCACCTTCCCGCACGCCTGAAGCAGCCTGGGTGCCAGGAGAGGACCGCGTGACAGCGCGAAGGGCCTTGGAGGGTGGGCTGCCCGCAGGTGCACCGAGGACACACACCGAGGACACACACCCTTCATCCCAGGAGTCGCCCCCGCTCCCGACTGGCCGACACACACAGCTGCTGAAGCGCACCCTTGCCCTCAGAGCGACAGAGGCAGCTCTCTGGTTTGCCCACAGTGTGGCGCCTGTGTACTTGGGTTGAAGCTCCTAGAATCTCGCCCCTCCAGCCCCATGGTTTATTTTACTGAGATGTGAGGGAAGTGCGCCCTTCAGTGCTGGAGCTGGGCGCGCAGCTGAGCCTCCTGCCCCACGTGAAGTCCTCCAGCTCTTGCTTCCACCTGTAGCTCCTCCACTTCCCAGCCTCCCCCCAGGGTCTAGGACCAGACTCCTCCGTCCTGGAGCCCCCTCGGCCCTCTTAAGCCCCTTCCTGAGCATCCTCTCTCTCTTGGCCTGGAGGAAACTGCCCCTCTGTCCAAACGACTCCCCCCATCCTCAGAGGCCCCCACTCACTCCCAGGATGATCCGGGTTCGCTCCTGGAGAAGGCCTTGCTCTTGAACTCCAGCCAGGTGCTCTGCAGGAGGACAGAGGGCAGATCGGCTTCCTGATGGTGTTCCCACCGTGCGGCCCAGGGGAGACCTGTGCGGCGCAGGGCTCTGAGAGGGACCCACGCTTCCTGACCGCTCTGGTATTTAGGCTCAGCGCACACCTGCCTCCAGTCAAGAGCTGGCTGTCCGGCAGGTCCCCCCAGGCCTCAGTACCTCGGAGCGGAACCTGGGTCTGTCTGGGCCTGGGCTCCACTCACTTGCTCGGCCTCCTCCCATCCTTCTTCTCATCTTCAGACCCACGTGCACAGCAGCCGCAGCGCATCTCGGGGCCTCAGACGGACCCAAGCACCACCGGCTGTGTCCCCTAGGTGGCCTGCCCCTCCTGAACTTTGTCTGGGCTGCCGGCTAGCCTGTGTCGCTGCTGCTGCTGAGCGTGGCGAGGCCTCGTCTCCCACCCGGGCTCTAAGCCCCCAGAGGGCAGGCAGGCTGTGTCCTGGATTTGTGTGTGACCTGCCACACCGGGAGGGGTGCCAGGGGCAGGCGGCCGGCTCTCGCGGAGTCCTAAGGCCAGGCTCTGGTCCCACCAGCTGAGTAATCTCGGCCAAACCTCCATCTAGGTGAGCTCCGGTCTCCCCTGCGCCGTGGGAACTGTAATTCGTGTTCTGCCGAACTCGTGAAAACGCTCGGAACATGCTGCCGTGGGAAACAAGGGACACACGCCTACGGTGGGGCAGGCCGCCTAGGGGACGCAGCTGGTGGAACAAGGGACACACGTCTACGGCGGGTCAGGGCCAGGGCCTAGAGGCTCCCGGAGGCCGGCATGTCTGGGAACCGGGTCTCACCTGAATCTCTTGCCCCCCGCGATTCTTGACAAACTTGTCCATCCTCTGGCGCAGGTCCCCCATGAGGGGGTGGGACCGCAGGGTGCTCCCGGCCTCCTGCCCCTCCTTCAGCTTCTTCTCCAGGAGGGAAAAGCCGTCCAGCAGCTGGTACAGGACCAGGGCCAGGGGGGTGCTGGGGCACTAAAGGAAGGAGCACAGGGCAGGATGAACGGGGCGGCCCGCGGGGAAGGCTGGGGCGTTGCCGAGGCAGGTGGGGGCTGCGCATGCCTTGGTCAGGAGCACCATGTTGATGCCTGGCCACAGGGGCAGGCAGTACACGGTGTGGGGCACCATGGGGCAGTAGCTCTCCTTCACGCTGGCATCCAGGAAAATCCTTCTAGGGCTGGAAGGGACTGGGCAGGGAGGGACCAGGCTCTGGAGGGTGTCTTCAGCGATCTGTGGAGAAGAGGAGCTATCAGCGGTGGGGGAGCCGCCTGGCCCCCGCCTCACGTCTCCACCCATGGTTGCCCATTAGCTGCTCTCCCCGTGAACCGTGGGGATAAATATGTTCGCTCCAAGAAATGCGGTTCTTAAAAGTCCCTGTGCTCTGTTACAGCGACCCCGGCGGCTTCAGGACCGCTGCTGTCTCCCTGTTTCTTCTGAGCCTTTCTGCCTAGACTCAGGACTGGAGGGCAAGCAGGGGCCGTGGACTACAGGATGCGGGGCAGGTGGTAGAAGAGAGACTGAAATGGCAGGAAGAATGGGGGCGGGGGAAGCTCCTTTCCAAGCCTTCACTCAGACAAAGGCATTTCAGTAATGCTGTCATTCTACCCACCCTCAGAACATCTGTCAGCCAGCACCACAGAGGAAACTGAGGCATGGATGGGCTAAATGAGCAAGACTCCGGACTCGCTGAATGAGTAAGAACGCCGTTAGTGGGAAAAAGCAGAAAACTAAGGAGATCACCAGAGATGCCACGAGACGCTCTCTCTCGGGACGGCGCCGCGGCCTTAGTCATGACAGCGAAATAACTGGAAACGACATACGCCCTGTTCTGCGGCTCTGCCAGATTAGCAGCACAGGCATGTGATGGACTTTCTTTAAGTTTATTTACCGAGAGAGAGAGAGAGAGAGAGAGAGAGAGAGAGAGAGAGAGGGAGGGAGGGAGGGAGAGAGAGAGAGGGAGAGAGAGAATGGGGGAGGGGCAGAGAAAGAAAGGTGGGAGAGAGAGAATCCCAAGTAGGCTCTGCACTGTCAGAGCAGAGCCTGACGCAGGGCTCGAACTCACAAACCGTGAGGTCACGACCTGAGCTGAAGTTGGACGCTTAACCAACTGAACCACCCAGGTGCCCCGGCATGTGATGGATTCTTAAACAATCCTTAAAAACCAGTGCTGAGTAAATAGTAAACCGCTTAAGGAAAAAAGTGTAATGAAGTACATTAGGATTCGGATTTGATAAGTGAAAAAAAAAATGCAGTGTGTGTGTGCACGTACATATGTACATGCATGTATATAAGATCACAGGGAAGACCAGAAGGAAACACCCCAAAATCTTAATAGTAGTTAACATCTGAGGAAGGATTCAGAGTGATTCTGATTCCTTTCCCATACTTTTGTATTTCCCAATTTTTTTACAATGAATATATTTACTATCCAATTTTTAAAATGTACTAAAATTTAAGCTGGACTGTCACTCCCAACAAATGTGCAGAAGGTGGGATTTCTCAGGAGCTGAGGTCGCCCTTCACCCAGCACCTGCCTGGCCCCAGCCTCTGGGATGAGCTCTGTCCCCCGCAGTGACCAGCCTGGAGGTCGCAGGAGGAAGGCCGGCCCCGTGGGAGTTACGGGAGGAGAAACCTGAGTCCCCGGTGCTCCCGTGGACCCTTGCTGCCACCCCAGGGGAAACTCACCTGGATCTGGGGAGCATCGGTGGGTGGGGTGCCCCCATCCAGCCAGACAGTGCTGCCTACAGGACACAGGTAATAGCGTAACATGAATAACATGAAAATGTGAATAAGGGCCCAACATGTCAGGAGAGGAGGATGGGGCGGAGTGCCCGGCAGGGACAAGGGCACTTAGTATGGGCCGGAGCAGCACTGCCCTGCTCTTCGGACCCCAAGCCGGAAGGGCAGGGTGAACTCTGCAGCCCCAGGGCACCATGGGGAAGAGAAAGCTCACCCCAGGGCCGCCTGTTGGGTCGGAGCTCCTGAGGACGGACCTGGCAGTGGCGGCGGGCCAGTGGCAGCAGCTGTGTTCCCCGGCACCCCCCCTCCCAGCGCGGGCCCCCTGGTC
>PITB01024870.1:0-23616 GCA_004024585.1 Paradoxurus hermaphroditus | reverse complement strand
AAGTAAGAGAATGAGATGAAAAGGGGGATTTAAGAGCGAAGAAGACAAATTAAGAGCCAAACACCTCAGGAAAAATAAGTCATTTAGGCACCATGAGGAATAGGATAGGGAAGGCCAATGTATGGCTAAGGGGACAGTGGCTCACTTCCCACTGAGCCCTCTCTTCATAGCTGTCATTATTGTGAGGTTCTTTAAGCTGTATTCAGAAAACCATTACATGGGGTTCCTGGCTCAGGCAGTTGAGCATCTGACTCTTGATCTCGACTTAGGTCTTAATCTCAGGGTGAGTTCAAGCCCTGTGTTGGGCTCCACACCGGGTGTAAAGCCTACCTAAAAAAAAAAAAAAAACCACCGCACGTACTACCTGTCTGCTTCGGTGTGACCTGGTAGATTACCTCAACACCATCACCTCTCGCTTCTCTTCTTCCTCAGTGCCTCTTGTGCTGTCAGCTCTAAGGGAACACATGTGTTTCATTTTTCATAAATGCAGTATTATTTGCACCTTCACATCTATTTAAAGCTTCTATTGCACAGACTACATGTGTTGACTGCCATGTACCCACTTGTGGGCTTAATCCAAAGACTCAAGCAATTGAAGGAGAGTTTCTATGTGTAGACAACATTGGCTAGACACAAATCGCCCTGGATTTGCTTCCGGTCCCTGCCAGTTATTAGCTAAGAACTATGGAGCAAAGTGCTTAAGTTTTAAAAAAAATTTTTTTAACATTTTTGTTTATTATTGAGAGATAGAGAGCATGAACATGGGAGGGGCAGAGAGAGGGGGAGACACAGAATCTGAAGGAGGTTTCAGGCTCTGAGCTGTCAGCACAGAGCCGAACGCGTGGCTCAAACCCACAACTGTGAGAACATGACCCAACCCAAAGTCAGATGCTTAACCACCTGAGCCACCCAGGTGCCCCAAACTGCTTAACTTTTTAAGCCTCATTTGTGAAGGGAGAATAATGTATTTCAGGCTTATCATAATGATAAAAGAGATAATCCATACATATGAATGCCTAGTATATATTGAGTCTCCTTAAGCAATAGCTACTTTCATTATTTTCCATACTTCAATACCGTCAACAGTATAAGATTTAAATACTGGTAAAGAGAGAGATATCTGAGATCATGAATACTGCCTGTCAAACAATCTGTTGAGAATTACGTGGTGTCCCATCTACTGTGCTTGCTCTTCCTGCCTTCCTTCCTTCGTCTTTTGAGAAACACCCCATCTTTTTACAAAACTACTTCAAAAGGAATTCAAGCTTGTTGTCAAAAATATACAGACGACAGAGAAACACCTACAGCATAGTAGGTTGTCTTTCATCCCACACTTCTGTCCCCATCCTCACACCTCTGGACTGAGGTCGCTACTGCTCTTAAAAGCCTGATGCAGATCATCTAACTTGCACATCTGTGCATGTGCTTGTGTGAAAACTGGTATGTTATTTAATGGATCACGTTTAAGAAAGTCTGCTTTTCCCCTTCTATTTGTGCCACAAATTGGTAGAATATGGCATCCGAGGCTCTGTCTCTAGCATCCTCAGTGTCTGGGAGATATTGTACCAGTGTTCTCTGATCAAGCGTGTTTTTCATTCTGCTCAAATCATCTCTGTCCTTTTTTTTTTTTTAATGTAACTGACCCATTGGATGCTGACAGATCCTTTACCATCCCAAATGCAATTACGAGTTCATCGAATTTTAATTTGCTTTGTGGGAAGTTTTTGCTCTCAGTACTTTGATTTTAGGACCCTAAAAATTGATGAAAACAGTATCTTTGGTAATGTTTAACTTTCACCCATGGAAAATATTCACTTGGTGTATTTTAAATCTTTCCTCTTTGACTTCAGCTGCATCTCATATCAATACCGGCATTTCTGCTTTCTTTTTGTTGTGCTTCTTCGCTATAGCTTTGTTGATACACAGATTTCCTCATTTTCCGTCCTTCTGCAACAGTTTCAACTATGTCTTTTACGAGCAGCCTATACCTAGATGTTTTTAACGCAAGCTAAGAGGCTTTGTCTTTTCATATAGAAATTTAACCCATTTATATAGAGCGAAAATTTCAGTGTTATCTCTTCCTCATTTTGTTTTTTTCTTAGTTTCTTTCTGCATTTCTTTTTTGACTAAGTTTTCTCTATTCCTTAAATTCCCGAACACATTTGTAAATTATGCATTTTATTTCTATTTTTCCAGCAGTTACCTTAGCACTTTAAATTTAATTTTTAATTACCGGAGAAATTACATTGTACATTCTCCTTATTAGAAAAGAAAAAACTACCAATGAGGCTAAACCCCCTTTGACCAATATCAGCTCTTTCTCTCTATCCCATGACCCAAAAGTTTATTGTGGTTTTATCCTTTTTTGACATGTATATTGACACATATGAACTTTATTTTATTTTTGTCTTACATAATTACATCCCCGAGTTCTGCTATTTCGCAAATATTTTTGTTCAGAAGAATGTTCTGGATATCTGTCCATGTTAATTCTCATGGATTTACCTGTTGTTTTTAACTAATAAATAGCAAGCCACAGGATGATTAATGCCAGTTTTTTTTTTTATCTCTCTTCCTTTATGCTGAAGAAATTAAGGAGCAACTGTGTAAGAGGTACTTTTTTCAATAATGCTTTGCTACCTAAATGACTAAACTACTTTTTAAGATTTGATTTTTATTATGAGACAATAAAGTTTTGTAAAGATAATTAAAATTGCCTATAATCTCACTAGCCACGATGGTTACTGAAGATGTTGTGATAAATATGCTTTAGATTCTGCCTCTCTGTCTGGTTTTATGTTTTCTATTTGCTTTCTCATTTTTGATGGTTTGTTACACAAAATTTGGCTTATTTAAGGCACAGTATCTTGGAAACTGATTTTTAAATTTTTCCCATACAGCATTTTCCAATATGGTCTAATAATTATTTTAATTACCATATGTACGCCACCTACAGTTAACCATAACCTATTTAAACAATGTCCTGTTGTTTGACATCTACAGTATCTACAAATTGGTTTTAAAAAAATTTGACATACAAAAGGCTTTTTTACTTTATTACATTTAGACCATTTCACAATAAAAAGTGATATTCTCGCCATATTTGAGAATTTTTAAAGTGTGTGTGTATAAACCTTAGCTCAGAGCTAGAAATTTAATCTTTTTTCCAGCTTTTTTTCTGGCTGAAAATTAGCTCTAAGAAATACACTAGGATTACTTTCTCTAGGAAAAATAGACTATTTTTTTTCTAACTTATGTATATGTTTAATTACATAAAAAGACATGAAATTCAAGCCAGAATATTCAACACCCAGTTGACTAACATGGGAAGAACTCCTGGAGGTGTTTATTTGGAGAACGTGGACTTTGAAATGTACAGATAAGGCCACGATCTCACTCCTCAGTATATCATCAAATCCATGACAACGTCGGTTATGAGGTAAGCACCATTTTTGTGTCAGGAAGTAAGAGTCAAACTGCCACAGTGATGTGCCATCAGTTAGTTGTTCAAAGGTGAAAACAGATGTCTTAGATTCGATACGGTAAATGGTATTCCACCGTCGAGTCGTAGCGGTTATTGGTCAGAGCCAGGAGGCTGGCAGGAACCGTGCCCTCCGCACCCACACACAGATCTCCCTATCCAGGAGCTTTTTTGTGTGCTTCTAGGATTGACTGTAGCCCCTCTGTCCCCGTGTCACTCTCCAGGTGCGAGGAGGATCTCAGGCGGGATCAGCAGCAGCTCCTGGAAGGGATCTCAGAGCTGGACATCGAGACGGGGGGAGTCCCCTCGCAGCTGCTGGTGCACGGGGCCCTGGCCTTCCCGCTGGGGTTAGACGCCTCCCTCGGCTGCTTCCTGGCAGCCGCCCACTATGGCCGGGGCCGGGTGGTCCTCGCCGCCCACGAGGGCATGCTCTGTGCTCCCAAGATGGGGCCCTTTTTGCACAATGCTGTGCGCTGGCTGGCCAGAGGCCAGACAGGCAAATTTGGGGTGAACACGTGTCTGAAAAACCTGTGCACCCTCCTGAAGGAGCACGGCCTGGAGTGCAGTCTGCAGCCCCATCTGACGCATGACTTGTGTGTCTACTGCTGCGTGGCTTATAGTGACAAGGAGGCCAAGCAGCTACAGGAGTTCGTGGCTGAGGGTGGGGGCTTGCTGATTGGGGGCCAGGCCTGGTGGTGGGCCTCCCAGAACCCAGGCTGCTCCACTCTGGCCAGCTTCCCAGGTAACAAAATCCTCAACCACTTTGGCCTCAGCATCCTGGCTCAGACTCTGGATCCAGGCTGCTTCCCTGTCCCTACCCCTGAGATGCGGAGCTACCACCTCCGCAAGGCGCTGTCCAAATTACAGGCTACGCTGAACCATGGTGCTGGGAACCTAGAAAAGGGCTGGCTGGCAAAGCTGAGGGAAGACGGGGCAGCCTTCCTACGGATTCCCGCAGAGGGGGTCCCGGCTTACACGTCCTTGCACCGACTCCTGAGGAAGATGCTGCGTCTGTCAGGCCTCCCAGCTGTGAGCCGGGAGCACCCAGTGGCTGGCGATTCCTGTGAGGCCACAGTGCTCTCCCTGGCCACGGAGCTGGCACACTCTGGGACTGACTGCTCCCAGCTGGTGCGGGGGCTTGTAATGTGGACCTGTGGCTCCCATCTGTCCCCCTCAGATCACCCCATCACTGTGGAGATCAATGGCAACAATCCAGGTATGGAGTAGGGAAGGGGCCAGAGCAGCAGAACCTGGGGAAGGGGGCTCCCCGGACTTACAGGACACTGCAGGTACTGAAGATCCAGTGGGCAAGGGTCATTCTCTATCACGTGTTTCAGGGAACATGGGGTTGGGGATTCTCTGAGGGTTTTGGAGGCATAGATGCCGGACGCATGGGTGGTGAGCTAAGGTCTGCAGGGCAGTGGCTGTACCTTTGGGAGGGGCCCAGGGTGCACCAGGCTCCAGGGTGCAGTAGATTCAGGTGGATGAAGAACTCAGCCCTTCCTATGACTTTTGTCAGGCAACGGTGATTGCTGGGTGAGCACTGGGCTCTACCTCCCGCACGGACACACTGCAGAAGTCTCACTGTCTGAAGCTGCGGCCTGTGCCGGCCTGAAGGTAAGACCAGAGCACCCACTGCCAACACCCCAATCCACAGAGTCGCATGGTTTTCCTCGGCTCTCAGCAGGGTTCCCAGGAGGCCAGGAAGGGATTATTCTGCTCACAGATTTCATAAATAGCAGCTCTATTTCAGGGGGTCTAAAGGAGCAACTGAGACACCAGAGCTACTATCAGGTCTAGAACTCAAAACTACGTGATCGCATTTCCACGTGTGGTGATTTTACTTCCCCACAGGGACTTGAGGGGCCCTGGCAACCTCACCCACTTTGCCAACAGCACACGCCCTTTCTGCGTTTTATGTCATTACCTTGCCCCTGAGGGTGTGGGTCATCTGGTCACTCACACAAGCAGGCCCTACAGGCAGGATTAACATTGTCCTACCTCTACCCTCAGCATCACTTCTTACTAGTGAGGGGGTGTTCTGTCTCTGCCTCCTTTCTGGAATGTGCTTCCATTCCACCTAAGAGAAGCAATCCCAGGACACTAAACAGAACAACATTCAACCACGTGACCAGAAAGAGGGGCCCTGGACAAGGTGGGAAGCGAGAACCAGGCCTCCTGCCTGGGGCCAGATCTCACCGCCTCTGGACGGCTGGCCCCCTCTGTGCACAAAATGTGGCCCAGGACCCCATCTGCCTCATCCTGGTGTTGGAACCACCACAGCGTGTAGGCCCTGACACGAGGCCCAGGGTTCCACCCGATACAGAGACACTGCAGGGCCCCAGTCGGTCTCTGCCTCAGGGTTGTCCTGACTGGTCTGTCTGGTGACGCTCCACTGTTGGGCTGTTTAAACCCAACCACATGATTCCACATACCATTCGGTCCCTATGACTACTGAAGCACTAAAACTTCATAGGTTTCACACGTAGCTCACAGAACAGGGAAGCTGGTGTTTGTCAGGTACCTGCCATGCAGCCAGCACACACGGGGCCCCCCTCACACAGCACAGAGACCTAGTTCCTGCTACACACGGTGGACTTTCCTCCCCAGGTGCAGGTTGGCTGCCACACTGATAATCTGCTCAAGGCCAAAACACTGTCCCGAGCCCCCGTGGTGACTCACCAGTGCTTCATGGACAGGACTACGCGGTCAGTCTCCTGTCTCTGGGGCGGCCTCCTCTATGTGATCGTGCCGAGGGGCAGCACGCTGGGCCCCATACCTGTCACCATCAAGACGGCTGTGCGCGCCCCATATTACAAACTGGGTGAGAGACAATGACGAGGGCAGAGGGGGTGCAGGGGATGCCACCAGAGTCTTGGGCTGGTTGCTAAGGAGGGTTGGGGCGGGGACTGGCAGACAGAAGGGGAAGAAGTGTTTAAGATGTAAGCGGAAGTGGGGTGGGGCTACAGAGCACCCTGTGTCTGTGGAGACTTCCGGACAGCACCAAGGGTAGGGTCTGGAGGCCGAACTCCACTTCGTGGCACGCAGACCCACATGGTTAGTTCATTATCTCACTGACCTCCTCCTGGAGTTCAAGGTAAGGTGGGGAAGTGGGGAGACAGGCCCATGATATCTGTTCCCAGGTAAGACCTCGGTGGAGGAGTGGAAGAAGTGTATCCAGGAGAGCCCGGCTCCCTGGGGAGAGCTGGCAACGGACAATATCATCTTGACGGTGCCAACTGCAGACCTGCGGGCCCTGGAGGACCCCGAGCCTGTGCTCCGCCTCTGGGACGAGATGATGCAGGCGATAGCCCGGCTGGCAGCCCAGCCTTTCCCTTTCTGCCGGCCGGAGAGGATTGTTGCCGACGTGCAGATCTCAGCCGGTGAGTGCTCCAGGGCTGTGCGCCTCCTAGTCAGTGCACACCATTGACTCAGTACTTTGCCTTTTTTAGTGTCTAGTATATGAAAGGCATACCCTTGCTGGTATTGAGTGGTTTACATGAAAGAAAAAGGAGGACATCTAGTTCTGACACACTGAGATTTCCTTTGGACCTCAGTTTTCTTCTCTTTAAAAAAGAAGAAGATGACCTCTGCTAATGAGTATAATCTGCACGACAGTGGTTTACATGGCCGAAGAAATGACACTGTTCTCCAGTACAGACACAGGACATAGTGTCGCAGACTCACGAGACAGAAAAATCACACAAAATGAAGCACGGAATCGTAACAAGAATGGCTGTGCAAAGCGTATTCATGTTCTTCAAGGCCGGAGTGAGGAGGAGGGCCTAACTCTGGCGTGAAAGGCTGGGCAGGGGGCGGGGACGCTCCAGTTTCTCACCAGTTAAAGGAGGCCGTCTACTTTCCAATCGGCATGGAGATTCTGGTGTTGCAGAGGGCAACCTGGATGGTGAGGAAAAGTTACCCGGCAGAGAGGAATGAAGGGAGATGGGTTTGGGTCCTCCCTGTCTCTCATCTCTTGCTTCTGCGTCCCCAGGCTGGATGCATGCAGGGTACCCCATCATGTGCCACCTGGAGTCTGTGCAGGAGCTCATCAATGAGGCAGGCATGAGAAGCAGGGGTCTGTGGGACCCCATCCGTATGCTAGGGCACAACCAGCAGCGACAAGAGTGGGAGTTCCCCCCCCACACCACTAGGGCCACCTGCAACCTCTGGTCAGTCTACGTTCATGAGACGGTCCTGGGCATCCCCAGGGCTCAGGCCCATCCTGCTCTGAGCCCTCCAGAACGAGAGAAGAGAATCAAAACACACCTAGGAAAGGGAGCCCCACTGCGTGACTGGAACGTGTGGACAGCTCTGGAAACATACCTACAGGTACGGAGAAAGTGAGGGAGGTGAGAGCCACTAGCCCCCTACATCATTTAGCATCCTGGGCTTCACTGCCTCCTCCAGACTGGGCATGGCGGGGGGAAAGGGAGGCTGGACCACATGGTGGGGCTTCCCAGGTTAAGTGACTCTGAGATGGAGAGAATGACACCTGTCCCACTCACCTCCTGCACCTTGATGAAAAGTATTATGAAAAACAAAGTAAGCATACAAAATATGTCCCACTGGCCTACTGGTCATGAGCTGAAGTTCTGAGTTAGACATTCCTGAGATAGAGCCAAGCACTTCCGCTTACTGGTGTTGACCATGGTTGCCTAATTAGTGCTCCAGAAATGGGAGTTGGTCTGTTTTTTCTGACCTTAGTTCTGTGAATTAAGCGAATGCTACATACATCCCTTCATCCATCCGTTTGTAAGAACAGTGATATGTCTCCGGTACAAATGCATTACAAGAGCTGTCTAGGAGATAACTGTGATCAAGGCTCTCTGACTTCAATAACTCCACTTGAACCTGAACCGTCTTTAGAATGAATAAATGAATAACCAACCAAGGCCACTTCACGAGAACACCAAAGTCCTGGAGCAGATAGACTTACTGTGAAATAAGCACAAAGCCCTGTCCCCTCCGCAACCTGCTCTGAATATTAATGTTTCAAAGTTCTCGAGGCTGTTCCCCAGGTCAGATCTCCTATGCTGCCTACCACATCCCTGTATGGCAGGGGTGTGGCCTGCTTTTCAGAGAGACAGATACCAGATTAAAGAATTTTGAGCCTGTCCATATCACTCATTTAATAGATGGACCCAGAACCTAAAATCAGAAGTTAATGACAAACCTCAAGCTTTGTCACTGCCTCTCAATCATTTCCTTTACCCTTACTTTTTTTTTTAATATTTATTTATTGTTGGGAGAGTGCAAGCAGGGGAGGGGTAGAGAGAGGGGGACAGAGGATCAAAGCAGGCTCTGTGCTGACAATCTGAGGGCAGCAATTTGATGTGGGGCTTGAACTCACAAACTGCGAGATCATGACCTGAGTCGAAATGGGACACTCAACTGACTGAGCTACGCAGGCACCCCACCTTCCCTTGTTTTCTAAGAGTGAATGGAGACCGCCCCACTCAATGAGATGACTCTGCACTGCCTCATTTCCGTATTCTTACAAGCCGGTCTGAGGGTCTACAGGGAGACAGACCTTAAATAGTAGCTTGGCGCCCGGTTTAAGTTAAAGCCATAATTATACCCTACCCACCTACCCACTTGCCATGGAACCCTGAAGACCATTTTGCAGAAGGTATGGAAAGATCCATCATCTTGGGGTCTGGGACTTGGTCTCTGGATGGGCAGACACCTTCTGATTCCTCTCCCTCTCGCCACCCTTCCTCCCGCTGTTGCCCTGCTGCAGGTGCTCACTGCTCTTCTCTGGTCTGTGACAACAGCCTCCTTGCCTCAACCCCCTACTGTCCATCATCCACTTTACTTCCAAAATAATCTTAATATTCCATGATTAAAACTCTTAAAGTGATTACTACAAACTGAGTAAAGTCAAAGCCACCTAGCAGGGTGTACAAGACGCTGCCAGCTTCATCTCCCAGTTCCCTCGCCTGCCAAGTTACACTGCGGTACTCCAAGCTCCTTCCCGCTACGAACACAGTTTGCTGCCTCAGGTTCTTGTCCCCCAGTTCCCAGGTTTCCTTCCTTCCTTTCTGGTGTTGAAACGTGCTTGAACATCTTATCTATTGCCTGTCAAGTTAAGTCACCTGTCAAAATTCAGCTCTATTGCCCTCCTCTCCTGATAAGCCTCTTTTTTTGTTCATTTATTTACACGTCTGTCTCTCCCATTGACCCGTGACCTCTGGAAAGACAGGAGCTCTTAATCACTTTTGTTTAGTTTACACTATATTTAATAAATGCTGTATGTGTAGTAAGTGTTTGTTGACACATTAATTAACAGTGATGAGCAGGAGGACTGTCAGAGGCCAGGGCAGTAAGATCAGAGGGAGGTTGGACTTAAGATGTCCTTCGTCCTCCTCCACAAAATTCTCCACAAAAGAAGGGAAGTCTGGGACACCCCAGGACCCCTGTTCATTCTACAACTCTGTAGTCTTAGCCAACAAGGGGGTCCTGCCCGTGGCCTTCAGGTGGGCTGCCCCTCCATGGACATGAGCCACTCTCATGTTGAGCCCCTTGTGACGTGCCTGCTTCTCGTTTTGCCCCAAAGGCTATGTTCCACAGAGCAAACTAGGAGCCTTGAGATGGCTATATAAAAACAGGGATTTTTATTATGTCTGGAAAGTGCTAGAAGTTCCCAGCTTTTAGGGTCCCACAGGCCAAACATGGAAGATATGAGGGTTTCCCAACCTGATCAGGCACAAACATGTCTAATGCCTAGGAAAACATTTAGGATCCAGGGATATAATTTTTTAAATTACAAATAATTATAATAACTGTCATTTATTGAGCATTTACCTCTTTTCAGATATTAGGTTCCCTGTGAAGTCCCCTACTAAACTCAAGAGGTACAGGTTTTGTGGTCAAGAGGTGGAATGAGCCAACAGGGTTGTATTTATGTGCAGGGGTAGGGTGGGGAGACAGGGGCAAGTCACGGAAGCTCATGAATGGTCAAGGGGAAGAAATCACTGTAACTGAAATATACTTTTGAACATGCATGTTGCAGGTACTTTCACAAACTTGGTACCTCATTCTGCCCCTTCTTCTCCTCTCAGCTCCAGGAGGCCTTTGGGTGGGAGCTGTTCACCCAGCTCTTTGCTGAGTACCAGATGCTCTCTGACATCCCCAAAGACAAGGCTGGCAAGATGAATCTATGGGTGAAGTTGTTCTCGGAAAAGGTGCAGAAGAATCTGGCTCCATTCTTTGATGCCTGGGGCTGGCCTGTCAAGAAGAAAGTGGCTACCAGCCTGTCCTGTCTGCCTGAGTGGCAGGAAAACCCCATGCGGGTGTACACGCATCCTCGGGTATAAAAGATGTGCAAGAAGGTGGTGGAGGGAAAGAAACAATCACTCGCCAAGACCACCACCCATGTTTCCAGCTTAGCTTCTTGAGCCTGAGCCCCACTTCCATCCCTGTCTTCAGGAAGGCACTTAAGGTCCTAAGACAAAATGACACCAACCCTCTCAGGAAAACGCCCTTGTTACTATTTCCCTGTTCAACCGACTTGCTTCACCAGCAGAGGCCCTTTCATCCACGCATCTTGTGGTCCTGTAGGCTCCTGGCTTCTACTTTTGACCAACAGTTCTAACGACTATGGCTTACCATCATAATCTGACATCACTCCCTCACCCCTGCTGCCTTGAACATGACTGTTAATTTCTTACATTCGGGAGTTTTCAAATAGCAAGAGAGACAGGCTGCTATAGAGAGCCCTGAATCTATTTGGTTCTGTAGAATATCTCTTCAAATCTGTGCTTCTGAATTCTCATCCATGACTCAGGGATAAAAGTCTACTGTTTGAAACTGGTGACCATGTTCGTTTATCGGAAAATGCATAAGGGGTATTCTTTAGTTTTTGCCAGGTCCCATGATGGCCTGTCTGTCCTGTCCTGTGTGGACAACTTGAAAACTGAACCCCACTTCTGAGTTGGCCACTGAGGTGGGCATGCAGTCTCTGCATAAGAGTATTTAATGAGTACAGGTGTTGTTTCCAGACATGGTATTGATGATAGTTATTGAGATTCCAGCCTGTCTTATGTCATTTCTCCCACCTCTAGAAGGACTGCTGAATATGACATAACCCAAAGAATGGTATAAACTCAAAAAAGATGGCGTAAACTCAAATTGAATGTTACAAAGTCACTTTGTCTTCTTGGCTAGTTCCATCTTCCAGTACTTTTGTTTCAACCAAAAGTAAATGTCACCGTAGTAACCCCTACCAGGTCCACCAGCCTGTTTGTTCTTAGCACAGAATAGGCGACTGATTCCTCTGGTCACCACATTATCAAGACGCTGTCTGGTGATATGGCAGCTGTGCTGAAATTCTTTGTGCATTACAGACTTTATTTGGGAGCAGGATTACTGCGTGCAACAGACCAAATTAACCCTGAGCTTTCTAATAATCCATTCCGGCCCATCCCAACTCTTTGGTGAGGTGGAGTTCTAACTGTAGCTTCATCTCCATGATAAATGGGCCGTGGCCATTTTTCTCTAGCTTACTTTTAAACTATATTTTTGTTCTTTTCAATATCATTCCATGAGGTGTGGTCAGAGTAGTGTCGCTCCTCCGAAGAGCTGACCCAGGAAATGTCTTTTTGAATCCCATCCTCCTCCTCCTGATTCTAGGATAATTTATGTATTTCATTACCATCTTTTCTCAGGTACTTTCACATGAAAGGTGCTCAGTAAACATTTGTGAGTTGAGAGAAGAGTAATGACACCCAGCACACAATGAACAATCAATTCGTCCCAGGCGTTGTGTGGGGTGTTTAATGTGAGTTATCTCATGGAATTTTCACAACAGACATTTGAGGTGGGTACTGTTATTATTCCCGTGTCAAGATAAGGAGATAGATGTGGAGGATATTCAATAACTTCTTAAGTCACCAAGCTAATAAAAGGATAAGTCAGGGTATTATTGAAACCCCTAGGAATGAAAAACTCCTCCATAAAGGAATCACAATCTAAATAAAAATTCACCTAGAAAATCGAAGTTCAACAAACTTCTGCCTGACCTCATGTTAACTAATGAAATTTTACTAAATATCAAATTTAACCTCCAAAAAGTATTGATACCTGATTTTCTGGTTGTCTCAGCATGTGATTAGCCTCCCTATAGGTAAAGAAAGGTGTAGAACCCAGGAAAGTCAACTCCAGAGCTGGTATTCTTAACCATGATGCTAAGGAGGAGTATATGGATGGGTAATACTGGGTTTAAGAGGTTGCCACAGAGATGAAGACAAACCTGACTCTTCCCCACACACTCTGTAGTGAAACCTGGAGCCCTTCTCTCTCTTGCAAATGACTCTGCTGGTTGTTTCTAAGTTCACAATTAACTGTAACTGTGACAACGTCAGGGTGTTCTGTACCCAAGTACAGTTGCTCACGAGGATGTCGATGTGGGCCTCAACATCAATACATGCTGTTTTCCAGGAACTCTTACAAGTGCTTTTATTTTTTATGTTCACAACAGTCCTACGGAGTAAGTACTATTACTATCTCCATTTTGGAGAGAAGGAAGTAGAGATACAGAGCTAAGTGGTAAAGCCCAAGTTGGACTCCAGAGCCCAAACTTTCAGTCAACATACCATATGCTTACTAGGTCTGCCACAACCTGCAGCCCCTCTTGCATGAAACCTACACGTGCAGGGGCGCCCGGGTGGCTCAGTCGGTTCAGCGTCTGACTTCAGCTCAGGTCATGATCTCACAGTTCGTGAGTGCAAGCCCTGCATTCGGCTCTGTGCCGACAGCTCAGAGCCCAGAGCCTGTTTTAAATTCTGTGCCTTCCCTCTCTGCCCCTCTCCCATTCATGTTCTCTCTCTCTCTTCTGTCTCTCAAAAATACACATTAAAAAAAAAAAAACTTGGATGTGTAGCTACTGAACCACAAATGACCAGGTCCAAACTACCAAAAACCAAAACATTATTTCTAGTTACTCAAAAGAAATTACTTAAGGATCATTCATCCAAGGTACACATCCTTTAATACCATGATCTGATTCTTCAGATAAACAGCCTGGTGGAGTCCTAGAATCTTGTCTTAAACACAGCACTTGTATCCATGTGTCCTTTGCCTCAACTTCCATTCTTCATGTCTCACAGCATGGGACAAGGAACCACATATGTTCTTAGAGCCTGTTAGATCCAATATCTGAAATACCCAAATTCCTAGGATATTGGACAAATTTCAAAGGAAAGACATCACCCTAGGATAATTTAGGGAAGTAATAATGGCTGCTTTACAGTTTTTGAGGTGATAAAAAGGACTCTACCTGTATCTTCTCCCCTTAGTACTATATAGTCACTGACCTATTAGGATAGGCAATTAATTTAAAAACCATTAGAGTACTAAAGGTTGGTCACACTGAATAGAACCATAAAACCTCCTACTTGTCTAGCAAATATTGTTAAAATAAAACAACAAGCTCTGCTAAAGGAAATTAATGTCTATCTTGAAAGAACTTAGGCACTGTAGATTCTGGGGTCACCTATGCTGTTCTTTGTCTCCTCCTTGTGGCCACTCTGAAACATTACAACTCCTCACCACAACAGCATTGTTCCCGTAGTAGCAAACTCAGTCCCTGCCTTAGTTTTAGTTTACAAGAGCTATCCATGTGACTCTTCCCATAAAGTAACTGCTAGTCAATATGCTCTTCACTTTAAAAAAAATATTCTAAGTGAATTTTTTAAAGGAATGAAATATGACTTTTAGAACAGGACAAATACACAAATCCCCCAAAGGGGCAATTTAAACCTACTATCTGAATCTTTCTTAAAGGTCTCAAAGGGCTTGTCATTATTATGAAGGCAAATATCTCACCAAAAACACCATGGCTTTTGATCTTTGAATTGAGATACACGGAAGAGGCCAAGTTTCACTTGTACTATCCATGAACAATCTCCCAAATCGATTTGCTCTTACTTGAATAGAAACAAATTCATCTACTGTTTACCTCATATATTGTTAAAATGGATTTAGATTCTTAGCATACAATAGAGTCACTGTCTTTATTCAATACACATGTGAAATCTTAGTTAATACCTCTTATTAAATGTGTAACTTTCCTCTTGCTTCATGCCACACAGAGAAAGAAACTTGACCACTTGGTTAAAAAAAAATCTACTCACAGAAGGACATCAACTACTACAAACTTCTTATCAAAAATTGAGTAATGACAGGATAGCCAGCCATGAGACGGTTAAGGCTAGTAAGAGCTCTGCCAAAATAAAAATGTAATAAGCATATTAGGAAATAAAATTCAATTTACCGATGGCTTCACTCATACCTGGGTCAATAATCACCTCACCAAACAGGACCCATGATCAGGGAATTCTGACTCTACCCATGATCAGGGAATTATGACTCTATTCAGATCTCATGGGTCTTTTCTCCTTTTAGATCTCTGTTCTCAAACACTGTCAAGGCCTCTGGCCCAGCTGTAGGACTAGAAGATGAGGGTTCTAAAAGCAGCAACTATGTCGGGCCCCAAGATCTTGAAAGGTTGCAGAATCAAATACTTAGGTACACAGAGAATTTCTGCACCATCTCCAATAAGGTGGCTGGAGTCAAGCCCTGGGACATGGGACTGCTGGTATACTGGATCCAAAGTAATATAGAGCAAACCAATCTGAAAGCAGTTGGCCAAATATACAGATAAGAGTAACATTTTAGTCTTGCATACTGATACCAACTAAATATGCATGCACGTGTGTGTGTGTGTGTACACATAGTATTTAAAACTCTAAGAGGAATTATGCAGTAGTTACCTTATTTAGAGTGGATGTTCCATTGGGAGCTCAAGCTACTCCTGAAATAGCAGGAAACTGGTTTATGAATGTGGATAGGTGGTTGCCCTTAAAAGTATCTGAGCCAATATATCTCTTTAATTATACTCACATCCTATATTCAGCTGAAAAAGACAAAACAAAAACAGATAGCATTGAGGGATATTCTACCTTTACTTGAAGCAAGATTCCTTGGTGTAGGCAGTTCTGAGTTGAACGTAATAAATACTTTAAATTAACATGAATAGGATATTAAAATTTTCTATCTTAAAGAATTTCTATCAAAAAGATTCATTCCCCTTTGATGCCTCCAGAAATAATGAGATTCTGGAGTAGGTGTTGGAACATCATCTTAAGGCTTTTAAAGAATAAATTAAAGGGAAACATGGAAGTTGTTTCAATCTATGTGAAGACCAGATGATCTGAAGGAAGAAGCAACAAGCTACAACTCAGAAACAGGCAGAGCTTTGAACTTTACTGACCATAATCCACCTGTTATAATATAGACTTTAAAATTAAAAAAAAAAAGTATTCTTGAGAACACTGTCGGAGGGGCCGAGATGACAGAGCAGCATGGAAGTTCTCAGCTTCTCTCGTCTCCAAAATGCAGCTACATCAACACCAAGCCAACCGGCACACCTAGAAAGTTGATCTGGGATTAACTCAACAATCTGCATAACTTGATCACAGAACTCATATGTGGTGTGGAGAGGTGAACTGGGGGAGAGACAGAAACCACAGAGGGTAGGGAACTGTTGTTGTTTGCAGAGAGAGGATGGATACAGGGGAAGAATACAGGAAAAGCACTCCCCCCAAAAGCAGCTGGAGAGAAAGAGAAAGAGTGGAAACACCCATAAGGGAATTAATAAGAAAGGGAAAGAGGACAAAGAGGAAGGTTTGGATACCATTAAGACTCTATGAACAGCGGAGCACAGTCTGAAAATCTGCAGCTCAATACCTGCTGGAGGTCTGGTGAGAAGGACAAATCCCCAGGAGCAGACAGCAAGGTCTGAGGAGTCCCTGGGCCACACGGGGAGAGGTGGTTCCCTGGCTAGGAGGACATGCAGTAGAAGCTGTGCAGCCTCCCTACAGGCAAAGTCTCGGCAACCCAAGAAAAGCCACGCTTACTGGTGTTGGAACAAGGATGTTGAGAGACAAGAACAAGGTGCCAGATGTGTGTTGTGGTTTACCACACTCCCAGATACACTGCTGCTACACGATCACGTAAACTTTTTCTGGGGCAGGCTGGCACCCAGCCACAGTCTCTGAGCATCTGGAGAGGTGTGGTTGCTGAGGGTTCCTGGGGGTGGGCCGGCACGCAGCCACTGCTTGACGAGACACTCCCCCAGAGGTTTGGAGGTTGGAGGTTGAAGCTGCAGGGTCCTCAGAAGTGAGGGGTTTGCAAACACAGCCCCATCTGAGATAAAACTCAGGAGGAAGGTGCCACCTGGCAGGCTGATGAGCTGGTCACAGACAGGGAAGAAGCAGGGAGTGGATGGAGGCCAGAGACAGGGGAGGGGTGCTTGACTACCAGTTGGCGAAAGCACAGAGTTCTGATACCAGATACTGGATAGCCGGATGAGGCCATTTGCAACTCTCCTACATATGAGCATACACGTGTCACAATGATCCACCCCAGTAAGCGAACCAATGTCATCTATTGGAGAAGGGAGCAATTACACCATGTCCCTTACAACTGTGCTAACCATGATCTAGAGGAACGTAAGTCTCTCCACATGCTTAGCTTACGAACTATCAAGGTCTTCATAGTTTGACTTCTAGCGGAAACTAGATATAATATCAGTTGAATACCATACTGCATCCAGTCCATCTATTCAATTTTTTTCTTTTCTTACTCTTGAATACAGAAAAAGAAAAAATTATTTTTTTCATTTTTATAAAATAGATTCTTTAATTTTTTCTACTATATTTTTAACTTTTTTGTAAATTTTTTATTCTATTTCACTTTCATCATTTCATTTTATTCTGTTTTATTGTAAGCATTTTTTAAAATTTTAAACGTTTTCCTTTTTTTTTTCTTTCCTTTCCCTTTTTCCTCTAATCTACCAAGCTTCTTTCGACAAACAAACCAAAACACACTTAGGATCTAGCATCCTTCATTTGATATTTTGGTGCTATTTTTAATTTTTATTTTTTATCAAGTCTTTTTCTTCCTCAAAATGATGAAATGAAGGAATTTGCCTCAAAAGAAAGAACAGGAAGAAATGACATCCAAGGACTTAATCAACACAGATTCAAGCAAGATGACTGAAACAGAACGTAGAATTATAATAATAAGAATACTAGCTGGGGTTGAAAAAAGCAAAGAAACTCTATCTGTGGAGGTAAAAGAAGTAAAATCTAGTCAGGATAAATTAAAAATGCTATAAACTGAGATATAATCCCAAATAGATGCCACAGTGACAAGGATGGATGAAGCAGAGCAGCAAATCAGTGATATACAGGGCAAATTATGGAAAATAATGAAATAGAAAAAACGAGGAAAATTAAGGCAAAAAAGCATGATATAAGATTTAGAGAACTCAGTGACCCATGAAAAAGGAATAACATCTGAATCATAGGAGTCCCAGAAGATGAAGAGAGAGAAAAAGGGGTAGAAGTTATGTGAGCAAATCATAGAGGAAAACTTTCCTAACCTGCAGAAAAACACAGACATCAAAATCCAGGAAGCACAGAGGACTCCTATTAGATACAACAAAAACCAACTATCAACAAGGCGTATCATAGTCAAATTACAAAAATACACAGACAAGGGAAGAATCATGAAAGCAGCAAGGGAAAAAACGTCTTTAACCTACAAGGGAAGACAGATCAGGTTTGCAGCAGACCGATCCACAGAAACTTGGCAGGCCAGAAAGGACTGGCAGGATACATTCAATACGCTGAATTTGAAAACTATGCAGCCAAGAATTCTTTATCCAGCGATGCTGTCATTAAAGATAGAAGGAGAGATAAACGGTATCCCAAACAAAAACTAAGAGTTCATGACCACTAAACCAGTCTGCAAGAAATCTTAAGGGGACACTCTGAGAGAAAAGATGAAACAAAACAAAAAAGACCAAAAGCAACAAAGACTAGACAGGAACAGAGAACATCACTAGAAACTCCAACTCTACAGGCAACATGACGGCAATAAATTCTTATCTTTCAGTACTCACTCTAAATGTCAATGGACTAAATGCTCCAATCAAAAGACACAGGGTAATAGAATGGATAAGAAAACAAGATCCATCTATGTGCTGTTTACAAGATACCCATTTTAGACCTAAAGACACTTTCAGATTGAAAGTAAGGAGATGGAGAACCATGTATCATGCAAATGGATAACAAAAGAAAGCCAGAGTAGCCATACTTGTATCAGACAATCTAGGTTTTTAAAATAAAGACTGTAACACGAGATGAAGAAGGGCATTATATCACAATTAAGTGGTTTATCCGCCAAGAGGACCTAACAGTTGTTAACATCTATGTGGAAACACCCAAATATATAAATCAATTAATCACAAACATACAGAAACTCAATGATAATACCATAATAGTAGGAGACTTCAACACCCCACTTAGAGCAATGGGAAGATCATCTAAAGAGAAAATCAACAAGGAAACAATGGCTTTGAATGACACACTGGACAGGACGGACTTAACATATATTCAAAACATTTCACCCTAAAGCAGCAGAATACACATTCTTCTCCAGTGCACATGTAACATTCTCCAGAACACTCCTCAACAAGTACAAAAAGATACAGATCATACTGTGCATATTTTTAGACCACGACACTATGAAACTCGAAATGAACCACAAGAAAAAATTTGGAAAGACAACAAATACTTAAAGACTAAGGAACATCCTACTAAAGAATGAATGGGTAAACCAAGAAATTAAAGAGTAAATTAAAAAGTACATGGAAGCCAATGAAAATGATAACATTACAGCCAAAAACCTCTGGGACAGAGCAAAGGTGGTTCAAAGAGGGAAGTATATAGCAATCCAGGCCTTCCCAAAGAAGGAAGAAAGGTCTCAGATACACAACCTAACATCACACCTTAAAGAGCTGGAAAAAAGAAAGCAAAGAAAGCCCCAAACCAGCAGAAGGGAAATAACAAATATTAGAGTAGAAACAAATAATATTGAAATAAAAACAACAACAACAACAATAAAACAGATCAATGAAACCAGGACCTCGTTCTTTGAAAAAATTAACAAAATTGACATAACCCTAGCCAGTTTGAACAAAAAGAAAAAGGAAAGGACCCAAATAAATAAAATCAAGAATGGAATAGGAGAGATCACAACCAATATTGCACGAATACAAACACTAATAAGAAAATATCATGAGCAACTATATGCTGATAAACTGGGGAATCTGGGAGAAATGGACAAATTCCTATAAACAGATAAACTACTAAAACTATAACAAGAAAAAATAGAAAATTTGTAAGGAAATCAAATTAGTAATAAAAATCTCCCAAAAAACAAAAGTCCAGGGCCAGATAGCTTTCCAGAGAAATTCTACCAAACATTTAAAGAAGAGTTACACCTATTCTTTTGAAGCTATTACAAAAAGTAGAAATGGAAAGAAAACCTCCAAACTCACTCTATGAAGCCAGCATTACCTTGATTCCAAAATCAAAGACCCCGCTAAAAAGGAGAAAAACAGACCAACTTCCCTGATGAACATGGATGCAAAAATCCTCGACATGATAATAGCCAACTGGATCCAACAATACATTAAAAAGAATTATTCACCACGAGCAAGTGGGACTTATACCTGGGATGCAGGGCTGGTTAATACCCACCAAACAATCAGTGTGATACATCACAGCAATAAAAGGACAAGAACCACATGATCCTCTCAATAGATGCAGAGAATGCATTTGACAAAATACAGCATCCTTTCTTGATAAAAACCCTCAAGGAAGTAGGGATAGAAGGATTGTACCTCAAGATCATAAAAGCCATATATGAAAGACCCACCACTAATATCATCCTCAATGGGGAAAAACTGAAAGCTTTCCCCATAAGGTCAGGAACACAACAGGGCTGTCCCTCTCACCAGTTATTCAACATGGTATTGGAAGTCCTAGCCTCAGAAATCGGACAACACAAAGGAATAAAAGGCATCCAAATCAGCAAGGAGGAAGTCAAACTTTCACTCCTCGTAGATGACATGATATTCTATGTGAAAAACCCGAAAGTTTACACCAAAAAACTGCTAGAAATGATCCATGAATTAGGCGAAATCACAGAATATAAAACCAAATCACGGATATCAGGTGCATTTCTATAAACCAATAATGAAGCAACAGAAAGAGAAATCAAGAATCGATCCCATTTATAACTGCACCAAAAACCATAGAATACCTAGAAACAAACCTAACCAAAGAGGTTAAATATCTATACACTATAGAAAACTATAGAAAGCTTATGAAAGACCATATACCATATACAAAACTAAACTTAAAATGAATGAAAGAGCTAAATACAAGACAGGAAGCCATCAAAATCCTAGAAGAGAAAACAGGCAACGACCTCTTTGGCTTCGTCCACAACAACTTCTTACTTGACATGTCTCCGGAGGCAAGGGAAACAAAAGCAAAAATGAACTACTGGGACCTCATCAAGATAAAAAGCAAAGGAAACAATCAGCAAAACTAAAAGGCAACCAACGGAATGAAAAGATATTTGCAAATGACATATCAGATAAAGGGTTAGTATCCAAACTCTATAAAGAACTTACCAAACTCAACATCCAAAAAACAAATAATCCAGTGAATAAATGGGCAAAAGACATGAACACTTTTCCAAAGAAGACATCCAGAGGGCTAACAGACACATGAAAAAATGCTCAAAATCACTCATCATCAGGGAAATACAAATCAAAACCACAATGAGATACCACCTCACACCTGTCAGAATGCCTAACATTAGCAACTGAGGAAACAACAGATGTTGGTGAGAATGTGGAGAAAGAGGAACCTTTCTGCACTGCTGGTGGGAATGCAAACTGGTGCGGCCATTCTGGAAATCAGTATGGAGGTTCCTCAAAAAATTCAAAATAGAAATACCCTACAACCCAGCAATTACACTACAAGGTATTTATCCAAAGGATACATGTGTGCTGTTTCAAAGGGGCACATGCACCCTAATGTTTATAGCAGCGCTATAGACAATAGCCAAAGTATGGAAAGAGTCCAAATGTCCATCGACAGATGAATGCATAAAGACGATGTAGTGTGTGTGTATACACACACACACACACACACACACACACACACATCCACAATGAAGTATTACTTGGCAATCAAAAATAATGAAATCTTGCCATTTGCAACAACGTGGATGGAAATTGAGGGTATAATGCTAAGTGAAATTAGAGAAAGACAGATATCATACTTTACTCATATGAGGAATTTAAGATACAAAACAGATGAACATAAAAGAAGGAAAGCAAAAATAATATAAAAACAGGGAGGGGGACAAAACATAAGAGACTTTTAAATACACAGAACAAACTGAGGGTTGCTGGAGGAGTTTTGAGTGGGTGGGTGCGGCTAAATAGACAAGGGGCAATAAGGAGAACATTTTTCGAGATGAGCACTGGGTGTTACATGTAGGAGATGAATCACTGGATTCTACTCCTGAAATCATCATTGCACTATATGCTAACTTGAATGTAAATTTTTAAAAACTATAACAAATTTAAAAAAATTAAAATTAAAATATGGACAGCTCAGCTTTACCAGATAAAAACAAATTTTAGACAACTGCAAGGTAAAGTTGTTCCACTTCGAATGTAAGAGGAGTTTCCATTACTCTAGATCCTGTGGACACCTAAGATCACTGGCTTTTTTTTTCTTTTGGCCAAAATGATGGGTGCAGAAGAGTATATTATCGTGGTTCTAATTTATGCTTTCCTGGTTACCAATGAGGTTAGGCAGCTTTGCATATATTAACTTGACATTTAGATTCTGTTTATTCTTGGTGCATTTTTCTGTTGGATTTTCTGTCATGGTTTTTCTGTTTATATAACTGTGGTTGGTTAAATGTTTTCTGATAACTTCTCCCACTTTGGGTTGCCCCTTCTTTCTTTTTCTGGAATCAGTTGATAAACATTACTTCTTCTGATAAACGATAAACATTAGAAGTCCAAGGTATTAATCTTTTCCTTATGGGTAGGGTAATGCTAACTGCATCTTGATTAAAAATTACTTTGTTTACCCAAATTCCATGAAGATATTTTTCTATACTATCTTCCGAGAGTTTTGCAATTTTCCTTTCAAGTGAAGATCTTTAAATGAGTTTTTTGTGTCATGTGAAGTAAGAGCACAATTTCAGTGTCTAAAAATATAGCTTCCCAGTTACCGTAACACCCTTCACTGAAAAGTCTACTTTCCCTCATCTGCAGGGCCAACTGCCTGTATATATGTGCGTCTTTCGGAAGCACGCTGTTTTTTTCTATTGATTTATTTTTCTATCTCTGTGCCATTGGTTCAATAGTGTAATATTTTTACATTTGTTCTTCTTTATTTTTCTTCCAGAACACTCAACTATTCCTGGCTCTTTGTTGCTTCCGTTTAAATTTAAAAACCAGCTCATTATGTCCCACCAAAACAAATAAGCAAGTACCACCACCAGAAGCCCTGCTGCAATTTGATTCTAAGGAATGTTTTTTAAGTATAGATCAATTTGTGGGGAATTGATATCTTTTAAGAAATTAGTTTTTCAGTCTATGATCATATTTTACCTCTACACCTGTTTAGGTATCCCCCAATGATTCTCTGTCTACGTTTCTTTTTTTTATTATTATTATTATTGTTTATTTATTGAGAGAGAGAGAGAGAAGGAGAGAGAGAGAGAGAGAGAGAGAGAGAGGGAGAGAGAGAAGAGAGAAAAATCCCAAGCAGCACATAGCCAGACTTGGGGCTCTATCTCACAAATCATGAGACCAGACCCGAGCCAAAATCAGGAGTCGGATGCTTAACCAACTGAGCCACCCAAGTACCCCTGTATACTTTCCTAATTTTCCAATTAAGTTGTGGAACAGTTTCCAGATATGCTACTTCATTCTTGATTCCTTCATATTTTTTAATGTAAGTAGATTTTTCCATTATTCTAAATGAATAAAATATTCATTTCACACCTGGAATATTACTAGTATATAGGAATGCAGCTAATGCTTGTATGTTAACTTTAGCAATATCAAATATTAATATTTGTATGTTAACTCCACAAATACTGCTAAACCCCATAGCTTTTAAACCAGGAGAATTTTTTTTATGTTTATTCATTTATTTGGAAGGAGGGAAGGAGGGAGGGAG
>PITB01024869.1:0-23622 GCA_004024585.1 Paradoxurus hermaphroditus | reverse complement strand
CTGAGATCCAGTTCAAGTGGAAGGAAGGAAGGAGGGGAACGGGTGACTCTCACTCTACTGCGGGGGAAAGCTAAGGTAGCAAGATCGGCGGGAGACAGGCTTGTGCTTCTTTGGGGGGGATTACAGGGCCGGCGCTGGGTTTGAGCCAGGGGCGGTGAGAGCGATGACGGTGTGGGCGACGGGGGAGGGATCTTGGGCGCAAACGGCCTTGGACGAGGTTGGAGAGCTTACCTGGGGTCTCGACACCCGAGGGACTCCCCTGAGGCTCTGCCGACCCAGACGCACGTCCCTCCGGATGGTCACCTGCGGACACACCAAGATCATTAAACTCATTATCATGCCGTTCATATATTTCAGCAGCCTGCTTTGTCTATCCCAACACATGCCGTGGCTATTGCCCGAAGTCGGAGCCCAGAGGCCGAATTCAATCACGCTAATGGCTGTTTGGTATTCTGTGGTACGGATAGGCCCCGAGTTTAAGTAACCCGTCTCCTCCTGACGGACAGTTAGATTTCTCCAACTTCTGTTATTACAAACAGCATTGTCATGAAGATTTTTACACGGCTTTGTATTCTGGAGTGTTTCAGAGTGAAGGACCCCCGGAGGTTGAATGGCTGGGAGAAAGGGTCCGTGCATTCTGAGTTTTGACAGACGCCTGCTCAAGTGTCAGCCGCTAAGGGTATCCCCCCCCAACATCCCACCAGCGGGACGTGAGAGAGGGGTTGTCACACGCGCGGGGCAGGGTTGGTTTGGGTGTGGACTTTCCAGAGCAGACTTGCTGGAAGTGGTTCAGCCTGAAAGTGGTGGCGGAACCGGAACCGTAAGGGGCGGACCGCCGCGGCTCAGCTCCCCTCCCGGCTGCTCTGGGGCTGGAGAGACAGAGAACTGGACCGAGGGGAGGGAGCAGGCGAGCAGGGGCCGCGGCACAGAGCTGGGGAGTGGGGGTGCCCCGGGCTGGGGTGGGGGCTCCGGCTGGCCCTGTGAACGCTCCTGTGGGCCCCCAGTGAGGGGTCAGCCTCTCCCTGCCCGATCACAACAACCCAGCCCTGCGGGCACAGGGAGGTAACAAACAGGAGACTGAGGCTGTCGGTGTTGGGGCAGCGACAGCGGGCTGCCCACTGACAGCCGAGGACGCTGAGGGGAAACCGAGGAGGAGGCCAGGCCAAGGGCATCTTGGAGCTGCTGGGCCTTCTCCGGGTCCCCTGTCTCCTCAGGAAGAAAACCTGATTTGTTTACACCTGTCGGTCAGGCCGCCCTCACTCTGAGGAATGCCATCCCTAACCGTGCCAGCGGCCGTGTGCGGTGACAGGGCACCAGACGGGCCTCCAGGAAAGCTGGCCCGCTCCTCTTCACTGCCGGCCAGCTGCGAGGGGCCCCGGGACCCAGGCATCCCCCCTCGGTTCCCGGGGCAGCACTCCCGGGACGCCAGCTGCCTGGAAACAAGGGAGGACAATGTGCCATAAACTCTGAGGGCTTCTGTCCTGGGAGGCAGGGAGGCGGGGCTGGTCCCGGCTGGGACCGGTCAGCAGCTGACCTTGGACAACCCGCAGCTGTGCTCTGGCCCTCCGCGGTCTCCTGTTTCAGCAGAGAGTGGATGGACACGCCTGGCCAAGGGCCCTGCTGTTCAGGGTAGAAGGGTCGTCAGTGTAAGTATTGCCTTCAAGGTGGTTGACGGTCCCCCCAGGGGCCATGAGGACCAAGGGTCAGGGCTGGTGCAGACAGCAGGCAAGGGTGTGGCGGGAGAACATTCCACGGGGAGCCGGGAGCCCTTCCCCTGCGTCGCTCTGCCTGCCTTGGAATGCTCCTCCTTTCCTGGGCCTCAGTTCCCTCCCCCGTAACATGCAAGGTTTGGACGGGATGACCGCGGATGGCCTCATCATCTCGCAGACTCTTGGAGTTCACTTTAGTGCTTGCACAGACCAGCAGGGAGGCAGGCCCGGTGGCAGAGGTCGGGGGTCAGCTCCGTAATCAAGAGTGTGACGTGTGAAGAACCCGGGATCCTCGGAGAGGGGTCTCCGGCCGGGCCCGGCCTGACACGTCTACTGAGACTGCCCATGTCTCAGTAGGGGGAGGGTGCAGGGGGTGGGAGGGGCAGGGGGTGATGAGGGACCCCTTTTCTTACCCAGGGCAGACGGGCTCTGGCCCACGCAGGCTGCCCTGCCTGGCTTGAGTAAGAGCGAGGCTTGCCTTCCAGAGAGTTCTCTGGAATGCAGCAGCAGCTCTGAGCAGATAGACACCTCTGGCCAAGCTCTGGGAGGATCTAGGTCTTCTACTAATGAGCGACATGATCTTGAGACAGTCGCCTAGCCGCTCTGGGTCCCTAGTGCCTGATCTAGAAACTCAATGAAGGGCGCCTGGGTGGCTCAGTCGGTTAAGCGTCCAACTTTGGCTCAGGTCATGATCTCACGGTCCATGAGTTGGAGCCTCACGTCGGGCTCTCTGCTGTCAGCACAGAACCCACTTGGAACCGGCCCCCCTCTCTCTCTGCCTCTCTGTCTCTCTCTCGCTCTCTCTCTCGAAAATAAATAAACATTAAAACTAAAGCCACGATGATGTCAGACCAGGTACCTTCCAAAGATCCTTCCAGCCCTAAAATATAAGATTCTAGATTCCGGGCCAGAACGGCTGCACTTTTATGGGATTATGGGAAAGGCGAAATGAGACCAGCCCCGCCCTGTGGACGTGAGGCCCTCCTCCCCCTCGTCTCATGCATTTGCTTTTCTCATCTTCCGCCCTTGCCCCATGAAGAGTATCTGTGGGCTGTTGCCCTCCAGTGCCCGGCACCCTGTTACCCGTAGAGCTGTGCCCGGAACTTCCCCCTCCCCCACTTTCAGCCCATCCCAGGCTCAGGCTGGGGCACCCTTGCCCCCCCACACACACTGGATTAAGCCAATCATCATGTTCCCACACGCTGACTTTCCGGACCGGCTCAGGGGTCAGGACGTGGCCACCGGAGCCAATGGGAGTCAGCTCAAGACTCAAGATCAGGTGTTGGGGAAGCTCTCTCTTCTCTGCTGGACTCTAGCCTGGAAGGAAAACCATCTGCCACCCTTCCCCCACCCCAAGAAGAGGACCTCGGCACGGCCTGTGGTAGCCACAGGGAAGGCCCTAGACGCATCGTCGGAGCTGCCACGGCAAGGTCTTACTCAAGGCCCCTCCGCCCATCCCTGAGCTTTTCAGCGACATAAAACCAGGAAGTCCCTTCTGGGCCCGGCCGGCCTGCGCTGAGGTTCCCGCCACAGGAGACACAAGAGCCTCATGGCCGCCTCCCCTCCGGCACCTGAGTCTCCAAGCTGAGACCAGCACAAAACTTTGCTGGGGCGCCTTGGTGGCTCAGTCGGTTAAGTGTCCGACTTCAGCTCAGGTCATGATCTCACAGTCTGTGAGTTCGAGCCCCGTGTCAGGCTCTGTGCTGATGGCTCGGAGCCTGGAGCCTGCTTCAGATTCTGTGTCTCCCTCTCTCTCTGCCCTTCCCCTGTTCACACTCTGTCTCTGTGTCTCTCAAAAATAAATAAAAACGTTAAAAAGAAATTAAAAAAAAAAGGCTGAGCCCTTTAAAAAAAAAAAAACAAACTTTGCTGCCTCAGCTCCCCCCCCCTCCCCCGCCGCCCCGGTCCGGGTGTGAGTTAAATCCACCTCCTGCTGCCTCTTTTCTCCAGGTTCTTCTTCCCGCAGGGGAAGCTGCAGAAACCACCCGGTAATGGCATCTCCACGGGCGAGGGCGCATTATCCCCAGACTCTAATGAACCAAGTGGCCCCGTCACCGCCAGGCCGGCCTCACGCGGTGACCGTGAGGGCTGCTGCGGCAGCGCTGGAAGTTCCTGGCGCTGACTCGCCTTCCTCCGGCAGAGGCGGGTTTGAGCCGAGAGGCCGCTGGCCAGGTCGAAAGCTGGGGGGGAGAGAGGGCGACCACAGAGAACCCGGAGAGGCAAGGCGCGATCCGGGGGCTGTCTTAGAAACGACCTCGCTCTGCAGATTGCAGTCAGCCCAGAGAGGCCGAGCGACTTGCCCCAGGTCACACAGGTCTGAGGACTGAGTGGGGTCTAGAACCCAGATATCCCTGTTCTGAGCCCAATTCTCCTTCTACCCTGCCAAGGTGACCCCCAGGATTAGACCTGTCTCCTCCCCGGTCCCCCCGGGACCTTCTCCTTCCCTTTAGGATTCCTGGGAGTCAGAGGTGCAGCCCTCGCAGAGAACCCTGGTTGTCTTCCTGAGTCTGCGTTACACTGGGCACCCCAGTCCCGCTCCGGATTCTCTCAGGCCCGCGGCCGTGGGTGCCGCGTGGAAACAGACGGACGCCGAGGTGTTGGCTGCACCGAAGCCTGCGCCTGAGCTGAGGTCTGGGCTCGGGCCCTGCCCCTTTGCTCAGACCCCGTGGGTGCCCTTCTTTGCCCCGAGTCAGGATGTCCCCCCTCCCGGCCCCCACGGCGGGACGTCCCGGCTCGGTGCTGCTGCTGGGAGGCCTGGAAGACCCTTCTGGCCTCTGTCGCCTGCCCCCGGTCTCTCTAAATGCTGAGCCTTGTCTGCCATCCCCGTGGCTGGGCCTTTCCCTCCCTGAGGGAGAGCCTCGTCCAGTCCTGCGGCTACGGGCCCGGTGCCCCCTCCGCATGCACCCCCCTCCTGCGGCCCGCTGGTGCCCAGAGCCGCCTCAGACGGTGGGCGATGGGACAGTGAGGGCTGGAAGCCAGGGCCCCACATCACCCCCCTCCCAGTTCAGCGCGTCATCTGTGCCCCCAACTCAGGCCACCAGCCACTTCCTTCCCTGGGCACCTGCTGTGTGCCGGCCCCACTGAGAGTTCCCCTCCCCTGTGGTCCTCGCGGCCCCGGTGCAGGAGGTCTCACCAGCTCTGCCTTCCAAGCGGGGAAACTGGGGCTCTGAGAGGTTAAGTCGTCACCCCAAGGTCACCCACCTGACCCTAGGGAACCCCGAGGGGATTCACACACGTCCCCGCCCTCACACTGCCCTGCGCATGGGGATGTGGTTTGGGGTAATTTCCGGGCACAATGCCAAATAGCAATCCCCTTCCTAAACCCTCCCTGCCTCTCGTTCGCCTCGAATCATCCCGCCGACCCGGCCAGTGAATGTCAGAGACTGTCTCTGGCACCGCAGGTCGGGACCACGTGGCTGCCGACGCGTGTGAAAGCCCAGCCGCACTCCCCAGAGGCCTCGTGTAAGCGACGGTCACCCCGCTGCATCTGCAGAAGGCCGCCCCACTCCGGACTTCAAGGCCATCACGGGAGGAGCTCGTGATCGAAACCGGCTTGTGGCAGTCAGGAGGCTTGGGACGGAGACCTCGGCGGTGGGTGCTGGACTTGGGCAAAAACGCAAGGCCACCATCTGGCTGTCTGGGCAAAACACAACGACTGTCAGGAAACTTCCATTAAACTCTTGCTTGCATGAATAACTGAGCAGGAGATCCAAGCATGCCGACCTCCCCGGGTCTATTCTGGAAGGAAAGCTGGGGCAGCCTGGGCTTCAGAGGCAGGAACTGTGGAGAATGGGCAAAGACCCCAGGTCCTGAGGGGCGAAGACGCGTCCCCGCCCCCGGCAGCCCCTGGGAGCTGCCCCGTCGTCTCTTCTCTCCGGAGAGTCATTTTCTCCCCCATTTCCTGCTCCAGTTGGCCCGGCAGGAAATGGCAGGTGAGAGGAACAGATGAGGATGAGCGACAGGAAGGCAAGAGGGACCCGGGGCTGGAGTCTGGAATCCAGCTGCACCTGAGATAGAAACCGTGAGGCTGCAGCTCGCTGGCTGCGTGACCTTCAGCGATCCACCGTACCTCTCCCAGCTTCAGTTTCCTTATTGGAAAATCAGAACTATAATTCCCGTCTTTTTAGAAACGTTGACTGGGGCGCGTGGGTGGCTCAGTCGGCTGAGCGTACGACTCTCGATTTTGGCTCAGGTCATGATCTCACGGGTTTGAGTCTGAGCTGCTTGAGATGCTCCCTCTCTGTCTTCCCCTCCCCTGCTCTCTCTTTCCCTCCCTCTCCCTCTCTCTCTCTCTCGAAATAAATAAATTAAAAAAAAATGTTTGGCTATTTTCTCCCGGTCTACCAGTCCATTCCTCCCTGCTCGGCCCACAGTCCTGACAAGTTACTCCCCCGCCCGCCCCCAGCCCTCCATCTCTTAACAGTATTGAGGTGGACGCCTGGTCCCCACTGGACATATGATCAGGTTTTCTCTCCCTGGAATCTCAGTTTGGACACGGAGACAGAGTCCAGAAGCCGTGGGAGGCAGCTGGAAGAGCACGCAGCTCGGGGGGAGAGGCCGCCGTTTGGGGCACAGCCACGGGAGGCTGGAAGCGAGCATCACCAGTAGAACACAGTGAGAAGGCAGAAGATGGGCAGACGGAACTAGAGACGAGGCGTCCCGCAGATCCAGACAGAGACACGGACAGAGAGACGGGCAGGGTCCATGCCAGGCGACCCCAGGCCCCAGGACGCCGGCTCTTCTTTCTTCAGTTGGGATCTGAGGGGACCCCGTGTCCTTCCGCTAAGCCATCTTCCCATTGCGAGCAAATTTGTGTGGGTCCGTGAACCAGTTAGGGGTCTTCTCTGCTCTACGTGTCGGAAGACTCAACCCAAACCGGCTGAAGCCAAGGAGAGACCATTGGTTCACGTCATGGAAACTCTCAGGGCTAGGGTGGATTGCAGAAAGAACTTGAAGGGGCCTCACCAAGGGGCTTCTCTCCATTTCTCCTCCACATCGTCTTCATTCTTAGGCTGCACCTAAAATGGCAAGAGCTGCAGGTCCTGAACTTCCGAGTTCCAAAATCATAGGCGAAGAGCAAGAGTCTCTTTCTCAGACACCCCATAAAAGCCCCATTCTATCTCTTTGGTTCTGTGGGGTCCTGTGCCCTCCCGGAGCCAACCACTATGGCTAGAAAACCCCAGCGCACAGATTGGGTTAGGCCTTGGTCCCATGGCCCACCGTGAGCCGTGGGTGCACCCTCATCCGCAGACTGGGATGGGGAAGGGACTCTACGGACAAAGTCGGCTTAAGTGCTCCCAGGAGAGGATGGTAAGCAAGCAGAGACGGGACTTCGAAAGTGAGGCAAGTTCCCCGATGAAACGTATCAGTGTGATGCTGCCTCCTTCTTGCCCCCCAGTTGGTAGCTTTTCTGAACAGCACAGATGAGAACAAGGAACACCCGAGGAACAGTCGGTGTCAACCCCTGCTTGAAATATTGTCCTACGTTTTTACAGAAGAGTCGATTCCATTGGGGGAAGCTGAGTGAAGGGGACCTAGGATATCTCTGTATACTTTTTTTATCATTATTAAAATGTTTAAATTAAATGTTAATAAAATCCATTCCTCCGTTAGGACGGCAAACACTTTCTGAACTGGGTGTTTAGGGTAGGCTCCCCCTTTATGTCACCTGGTGGTATGGGTGGGGATCCCATTAGAACCAGGGGGGCAGGAACACACCTGGGCTGCCTTCTTTTGCTGAGTCAGGGGGTAATAGAGAAACGGGATCTGGGTCTCCTTATTCAATGGGCGGGAGGTCCGAGACGCCCTGCCAGTGTGCCGTTCCTCCAGTTCCGGGGTCCCTAGCCCATTGGTTGTCTTCCATCCACTCTTCTGCGTGCTCCTTCTGTTGTTTCTAATGTCATTTCCAGAGCTGGTAGGCGTCTGAGTGAGGAGGAGCAGGGAGAGACCTCCGTATTATTTCTTATAACTTCATAGGACTCTACGACTCTCCAAAAGAAAAAAGTGAAATTAAAAAAATAAAATAGGGGCGCCTGAGTGGCTCAGTGGGTTACGTGTCCAATTCCTGAATCTCGGCTCAGGTCACGATTGCGCGGTTTGTGGGATAGAGACCCGCGTCAGGATCCGTGCTGACCTCACAGATCCTGCTTGGGATTCCCTCTCTCTCTCTCTCTCTCTCTCTCTCTCTCTCTCAAATAAATGAATAAACTTTAAAAAATAAAATAAATGTATGGGAGGAAAAAAGCAATAAAATCAAACAATACCATCGATCTCATTCCACGATCGCAGAAAGTAAATTAACACATGCAAAGAACTTAGCCCGTGCCTGCCACGCAGGAGATGCCCCACAAAGACTCATCTCGCCTCCAGTAACTTAGGAATGTTGTGTTCCTAAAGTTTTTTGGAACCGAAAACGTGTTTTTAAAAATGTTTATTTATTAATTTTGAGAGACAGAGACAGAGAGTAGGGGAGGGGCTGAGAGAGCGGGAGAGAGAATCCCAAGCAGGCTCCACGCTGTCAGCACGGAGCCTGAGATGGGGCTCGATCCCACAAACCGTGAGATCATGACCTGAGCCAAAATCAAGAGTCAGGCGCTTAACCGACTCAGCCACCCAAGTGTCCCTAGAAATAGTGTTTATTAATAACACCATAAATTTTCTTTGATAGACCAGAATAAAGCAATCCAAAAGTCCTAATGGCTGCTGCTACCACCACTAACCATAATAACAGTACTTCTTTGGGAAAATGGAGTCCAAGGTCAAGACACCAGCCACACATCCTCCCATCCCTAGGCCACTCCCAAGAAAGGGGACGAGATTATTTGGGTGCCCAAAGCAGAGCGGGGCAAGGTCCTACAGACACAGGGGATGGAGGGAGGGTCTACAGAGCCCGGGATGGTGAGTGCGCCTCAGGCTCACGTGCGTTAGAACGAGAGCGCCACCACCCACCGTGGGCTGGTGTCACTGTGTGCCGGGCTCCGTGTGGGTACCATCTCACGGACTCTCACGACCGGTCTCTAAGGAAGGGACTGGTATTAACACATTTTGTAGCCAAGGGGATTGCCACTTTGGGAGGTTAAGGAACTGACTCCCAGCTCCTGGCCCTGACCACTGCGCTTACCGCCCCTCCGCTCTCGGGGGGCTGTCTGTGCAGGTTGAGGGCTCATCTCCTCAACCACCCTGGGAGGTAAAAGCCGGTCGGATCGCTGTCCCCCATCTACAGATGAGGAAACGGAGGCTCAGAGAGAGGAGGCGACTTGCCCAGAGTCACACAGCCGAGAAGCGGGGAGCCCTGTGTGCCTGAGTCCTCTGTGGTTCCTTCCTCTGCGCCCGGCTTCCTTCCCCAAAACACCCCCCAGAGGAGAGCACAGAGGGGGCCCTCCTCTCTCTGGGGGCGGGGGGACTCGCGGGCTCACAGAGAAGCCTCTGTCTACAGTGCTTCCTGTCCTGGGGGCCAAGCCCCCCTCCAGGGTCTACACCACATCCTCTCTCCGCCTCCTCCCCGGAGCCCTGGGGCCGCTCCTTCTTTGATGTGTCTGCTTTAATTATTACCTTCAAGGAGAGAATCCGGGAGGCGAACACGAAAGACCCGCCTCTGAGAATTGAAGGTATCGTGCCTCCCCCGGATGCAGACGGAGCCGGGGCGGCCCCTGCGCTACCATGCCATTAGCCTCGGCCGGGGCAGGACGGTCACCCACACGTGGTGCGGCCCCTGCGCCCGCAGAGCTGGGGCCTGTGTGGGGAAGCGGGAACCTTGCTGTCCAGTGTCACGCCCCGTTCTGGACGGGAACTGGCCTCTGACTTGGCCCTCTGGGACGCCCCCCTGAGACCAGCCGCAGACGGGTCCCAACTGGCCCGTCCCCACCTCCCACCCCTACCCTACACATCTTGAGAAGGGTCCAGACAGTGAGGTGAGAGTCCAGGGCCCCCCTGCACGTTCCCTCCAGGCAGCGCCCCACCCCGAGGGACAGTGGGGTGCGTGTGTGGGCTCGGGGTCACGCTGCCAAGTGTGTGTCTTGCTGGGACACTTACTTTCTGTGTCACTCAGGCAAGTGGCTAACCTCTCTGAATTCTGGCTTCCTCATCTCGACGTGGGGAAAATACCTCCTTTTCCCTCCGTGGACCTCAGTTGCCCCCTCTCCACTGCAAAATAAAGCCCAGGTCCATCGGCTCACGCTGCCTGTGCTCCCGGCGGGCATGGGAGCTCCGCAGGGCGGGGCAGAGCCTGCCTCGCTCGGCACCGGGTCCCAGTGCCCGGCACACAGCAGGCCCTCGGGGAATCCTCGGAACAGGAACGCACGAGCAAGATGACCTCTGACCGCCCCGGATCGTCAGCGAGCTCTCCGTGGCCCAGCAGCAGCAGCGTGGCCCGGGGCTCGCTAGAAAAGCTCGGCTCAGGGCCCTCCCTGCCACCCCTGGGCCACACCTGTACCCACATGACCTCAGGGGTGTGGAGTCTCAGGCTCCCCGTCTCTGCCATCCTCGCTGGTGCTCGTCGGTCAGATCACCTCCCGGAGGCCCTGCCTTCCCTCCTGAAAACCAGCAGCTGCGCCCACTTTCCCTGAGGACTGCCAGGAAGGTTCGGCGGATCGCGGGCCCAGAGCGCCAGCTCCCAGAAGATGCGCTGTAAGTGGGGCTCTGTCGCCTTCCCTCTCTCCAGGCTCGGGCCCCTGCAGGAAGCGGGGGAGCAGGAATTTGCCGTGCGGTCCACGCACCTGTCAGAGGGAGCCCTGGGTCCCTGGTCACCAGCTGAAACCATCCGCCCTTCTCTGGCAGGACGCGGGGACCCAGTCCTCACTGCACAACTTGCCTGCCCGGCACTTCGGCCCCGTCCGGAGCCCCCTGCCCTGTGCCTCCCTGTGGGCCTCCCTCTGGTAGTCCCCTTCTACGGGGACGGTCTCCCCTTCCCTGCTGCCGGGCTGGCACCCACGACTCGATGTCACAGCTGCCACCTGTACCCAGCCCCCTCTCCCCGCCTCCCCAGCAAGGCTGGGGTCCCAAGGCCCTGTGAGCTGTGTCAGTTCTGGTGTTCCAGGATGGGGAACGTTGGTCGTCTGCGGCTGTCCTCCACCCTCAACCACGTGTGCCTCACGCCACTCATGGGTCCCAAGTCTCAGCCGCCCACCGATGCTCCCTTTGGATGCTGTTCAGTAACCTTTGGATGCTGTTCAGTAAGCCCACGCTGAGCAGAGAGCCGAGGGCCGACGACCAACGCAGCCCCGAAGCGCCAGTGGCTCTGCTCTCCACCTACGGGGTGGGCCGGGGCTGAGGTTGGCCGTGGCCGTGCGGGTCCGCGGGGCCTGGCCGCGGTGCGAGGGCACATGGCCAGGTATGGGACATAACTCTGAGAGGGACCAAAAAAAAAAAAAAAAAAACGGACCTATCCTCCTGAGGCTGATGCTCAGTGAGGAGACACACGTTAACCCTCTAGAGTCACGTGGTGACACGCGCTGAAGGGACACCAAGCAGGGTGAGGGAACAGAAGTGATGGCGTGCTGGCTGGGGGCTGACATGACCTCACCGCGTGCAGAGGGAGGGTGGGGACCCGGGCTCGTCCAGCCTGAATCTCCAGCCCAGGCGCAGAGCCGGACACGGGCGGGCCTTCGGCAAGCACCTGCTAACTGGACATCTAAGTGAACAGAGCTCCCTCCTGGGGCCCTTGTCCGGGAAGGGGGTGGCAGGGGCTGATCTCACTTCTCCCGTCTCCGGTGAGATGTCTCCACATGACCACGTCCCTAGAGAGCTGGGGTCCCTGCACCCCCTCTTCCCGGCATCTCCGGGGTCCATTCCCCAGCAGATGGGAAATGGGGGGGATTGAGGAGAGAGTGGGGCCCCTCCTCACCCCCCTTCTCCAGGCCAAGTCAGAACCCCCTCCCTCCCCAAAGGGGAGGGAGTGACCCAGACACCCCTCTCCCTGTGGGCACAGAGCCAGTGGGGAGTGGGGACGGGAGCCCACATCGGATAGCAGAGGGACCGATCCAGGACTTACATTCCCCTCTTGAATGCAAATGCAGAACCGGGAGGGGGGCTGAGTTCACCCCTGCGCAGGCTCCGGGCCCCCTCCTGTCCTCCCCTTCTTCCGCACGGCAGCCCTTCATTTTCCTTGTAGTGCCTTTTACAAGCGCATTGTTTTTCTCCCTTTGATAAAGTGTAATTCATTTAAGGCTCTCATGGGTATTTCATGTCTCCAAAGCCTACTCTTCACGGGCAGATCAATTCCAAGGAAACACTTAAAGCTCGTGGAAGTTAGATCCATTAACAAGTGCTAAGTGGCCAATCGCTCACGGAGGGGGGCCTTTGACTAAGACCCAGAAATGATAACTCTGCTGGGAGACCTGGAAACAAGGTTTTCCGAGCCTTTTTCTTTTTCCTCTGTCTGAAATCAAAGCTCGTTTTGGAGACCGAGGAAGACGATCAAGAGGGCAGCCAGCCAGCCAACCCCCGCGTGGGAGACAGAGCGACGCTGCCGGATCACGCCCCGAAAGGGGGTCTCTGCCCTGCAGAGACTGTAAACACGTCTGCGAATGTGCAGGAGCCGTGTGTAACGCGAATCCGTCGTGACCACGCACGCGCGTGTGGACAGCGGGAACAGGGAAAGGTCAGCTGGGTGCCCAAGTTCAGTGGGAAGAGGAAGGCAGGTGGGGGGTTGTGAATCAGCAGAGAGACCACTTCTGGAAGAAGAGAAAGGGCCCGGGGCAGGGGGGAGGAGAGCAAGCAGGAGGGGTCAACCCCTGCATGTCAGAGATTAGTGATGGGGCTGGCTCCACAGATTCAAGAGTGTTGAAAGGAGGTAACAGCCAACATCTCATCTGATGACAGATCCCCTCGATGAAAACCGAAACATAATGACATAAGCTTCTGGCCACTGGGACCTTACATGTGCCTGACTCTGTTAGTGCTTTATGTGTGTTGCTTCAGTTAAGTCTAATAACCTAGCGGATTAGGTAGTGTTATGACTCCGTTTTACAGATGAGGACACTGAGGCTCAGAGAAGGGAAGTCCTTTGCCCCGAAACACACAAGGTGCAATTCAAATCCAGGTCTGTCTGACGCCAAAGCCTGAGCACTGGGCTGTTACACCTCCCTCGAACTCCTGTTTGCACACCTCCAGGCATGGGGAGCGCCCCACCTTCCCAAGTAGCCCGTTCTGCCTCTGGACAGCTTGGAACGTTGCAAAGTCCTTCCTTCGGGCCACACCGAACGCAACTTCTTCCTCTTCCACCTGGCAGCCCGTTCTGTACTCGAAGAGAGCCCTCTCTGCCCTCCAGAGAGGCTCCACCCCAGGCGTGACAAGCCCACTCCTTCAGCGCGCCTCGGCACACAGTCCCGTGAGCAAGCTCTGGTTTCCTGCCTCCCTTTCGCGCTGTCTGGCAAATCCGGACGCGGTTCTCCGGGCAAGATCTGGCCCCCACGGATCCCTCAGAGCTGGAGATCCGGATAATACGAACCTCTTAAACCACTTGACTCGGGTATAATTGACATAAAATAAACTGCATTTATTTAAAATGCACGATTTGATAGGTTTTGCCATACGTTTACATCACCGCAATCAGGGGACGGCAGCTGCCCTTGTGGTGAACACAGCGTAATGTACAAACTTGTCAAACCGCTATGCTGTACGCCTGAAACTAATGCTACATTGTATGGCGTCTATACTCAATATTCCAATTATTAAAAAAAAAGAAACAATGAATTTATCCATCACCCCCAAAAGTTTCCGCCTGCTGTTTTACCTTTTTTTAACAATTTTTTATTTTTACTTTTTAGAGAGAACACAGAGAAGAAGGGGCAGAGAGGGAGAGAGAGACAATCTCAAGCAGGATCCGCACTCAGTGTGGAACCCAATGCAGGGCTCGATCCCACCACTCAGGGACCGTAACCTGAGCCAAAATCAAGAGTCTGCCGCTCAACTGACTGAGCCACCCAGGCGCCCCCTAACATGCTGCTGTATAATCCCCCTGTCCTGCCCTTTTCAGCTCCCCCCATCCCCATTCCCAGACAGCCAAACATCTGCTTTCTGTCATTAGCGATGCGTTTGCATTTTCTAGAATTATGTGTAATGGAATCACACAACGGTGTGGTCCTTTATGCCTGGCATCAGTACAACCGTTGTGAGATTCATCCGTGCTGTCACACATATCAGTAGTTACCTTACCGCTGAGTAGTATAACTCATTATATGCAGATGCCAAATTTGTTCATCCATTTACTTGCTGAGTGACACTGGGCTATTTCTAGTTTGAGGCTATGAGAGTTAAGGCTGCTATCAACTTTCATGACCCCCTTGGGTAAATAACTAGGAGTGGAAGGGCTAGATCATATGACAGGTGTTTCACTTTGTAAGAAACCATCCAACGGTCCTCCAGATTGGCTGTGCCGTTTTGCATTCCCATCACCTGTGTGCGAGCGTTCCAATTCTTCCGCATCCTAGACAAAACTTGATACGGTTCATCTTCTAAACTTCAGCCACTCTAACACGCCAGGTCTGTAGAGACACTCCCTGGTGGTTCTAAGGCGTGCTCTTCCAACCCCTAATGAAGCTCGGCATCTTTCCCTGCAGTTATGTATTTATCATTCATGTATCTTCTTGATGAAGGGTTCAAATCCTGTGCCTGCTTTTTATTGGTTGATTATTTGGAGAGTTCTTTATATACTCAAGATAGAAATCTTTCATCAGGTCTGTGCTTTGTAAATATTGTCTCTCAGTCTCTGGCTTGTATTTTAATTCTCTTCATATCTTTCAAAGAGAGGAAGCTTTTAATTTTAATTAACTCCAATGTATCAATGTTTGCTCTTAGGGATCATGCTTTTGGTGCCGTATCTAAGAAAACTTTGCCTAACTCGAGGTCACGAAGATTTTTTTTTCCTCTGTTTTCTTCTAGAAGTTTTATAGTTTTAGGATTTAAATTAGATCTGGGACCCATTTTGAGTTACGTTTTTATGTGGTATAAGGAATGAGCTGAAGCTCACTTGGTTGACTGGGACATCCAATTACGCCAGCACCATTTGTTGAAATGACTATTTCTCCACGGTATACCTTTTGTACCTTTGTCAAAAATCAGTCGTCCACATATCTGTGGGTCCACTTCTGAATGCTTTATATTTTTCCATTGATCTTTTTGTCAATATTTATGCCAATATCACAGTTTTGATTACTTTAGCTCTAGTAGTCTTGAAATTAGTGTAAATCCTTCAAATGTATTCTTTTTCACAACTGTTTTGACTACTCTAGGCCTTTTGTATTTCCCTATGAAATTTAAAGCAGCCTGTAATAGTCTACAAAGAAAAAGAGAAAGCCTACTGGCCTTTTGATTGGGATTGAGTTATTCTAGACATCAGTTTAGGGAGAACTGAATCAATATTAGGTCCGCCGACCTATGAACATTTATCTCTCCATGTGTTTATTCAATTTCTCTCAGGTATGTTTTTGTTTAGTTTAGAATGTATAGGTCATGCCCATCTTTTGTCAGTTTATCCCTAAGTATATAAAAATTTTCAATACTGTTGTAATGCTAATTTTATTTCAACCTCTAATTGTTCATTACTAGTAAATACAAGTACAATTGATTTTTCTATAATGATCTTGTATCCTGCAACCTTGTTAAGCTTACTTATTAGTTCTAATAATTTATAGTTTCCTTTGGGTTTTCTATGTAGATAATCTTGTCTGATACTAAGATTTTTACTTATTCCTTTCCAATACAGATGCATTGAATTTCTTTTTCATGACTTATTGCACTGGCTAGACTCTGAAGTTCAGTGTTGAATAGAGAAGACACTGGGGAGAGTAGTTGTTCTTCTCTTGTTCCTGATCTTAGGGGTAGAACATTTAGTCTTTCACCATTAAGTATGATGTTAGCTGTCGGTTTTTCATAGGTGCTATTTACAAGTTGGCAAAAGTCCCCTCCTATTCCTAGTTTACTGAGAACTTTTGTGATGATATAAGTGGTGAATAATGACATAGTAAATCATATATCAAAAATTGATTGGAAAATGGCCACGGTACTTCCTCTCTGTCTATATCTCTTTCCTGTCCTTTGAAATGTGACTTTGCTTCTCCTCTCATCAAGAGATGGGGTCTCTTGGGGTACCTGGGTGGCTTAGTTGGTTGAGTGTCTGACTTCGGCTCAGGTCATGATCTCACGGTCACAAGTTCAAGCCCCACGCTGGGCTCAGTCGCTGCTGTCAGCACGGAGCCCACTACGGATCCTCTGTCCCCTCTCTCTGCCCCTACCCCCCTCACTCTCTTTCTCAAAAATAAACTTTTTTTTTTAAGAAAGAGATGAAGCCTCTTCCTCCAACTCTTGAATATGAACTGGCTCTGTGATTTGCTTTGGCCCATAAAATATGAGTTGAGGTGACATTCCAGTTCCCGGCTATTTTAAAACATACCCAGTTCAGGGTAGGGGGAGGTTTGTATCCGATGTAAGAGATACAGACGCAGAAATGATTGTCATTACAAAAAAGGTTTATATTCACAAATCCCTAGTAACAAGAGGCACGGTATGACACAAGGGCCACCTGCAGAACCACCACCGTGGGTCAGAAGACAGAAGGAAAAGAGGGGAGAGTATGGCTCAGAGCCTTTATTGGTTTTTTTGTAGAGGCAATGAGCGAGGCAAGATAAGTAAGCTGAGTGAGTTTAGGATTGGATAATTTGAGTAATTTTGGCAGCTCTGGGCTATAGGGGTGTTCCTCCGGTATCCAGTACTAGACCCCTGGATGATATAGGGCAGGAGGAGCACCAACTTGGTGTATGAGAGTTTGGTGTAGGTGGGAGTGTGGGCTCTGCGTTGGTTGGTTTGTATGTGAATGGCACACTTAAAGCAAAATCATTTGCTATTTCCAGGAATTAACCCCAAGAGGAACAGTCTTTCCAGAATCCAGGCCCCAGTGCCAGAGCATAAAGAATACAGAAGTAAGAATATATGGTCAATATCCTAGCCCAAGAATATATGGTCAAAACATCTTGTGTGCTTTTTCTCCCTCTTTTGAAATTTTATCTTCATCACAGAGATAAGTCTGGGCTGGCCTGCTGTCAGATGAGACCACATGAAACAGAAAAGAGTCATCCCAGCTGAGGCCATGCTAAACCAGGGAGCCCCCCACCAATCCACAAGCTGACTGCAGGGGCATGAGTGGGCCCAGCCAAAACCAGTGTAGATCCCACCCCCCCAACATGCCCAGATCAGCAGAAAGTAACTAACTTACCTACACACCTCTGAGCTAAATAAGTGCTTGTTATTTTCAGCCAGTAAGTTTTGGGGTGGTTTGTCATGCAGCATTAGCTAACCAATACACCAGCTCTCTCTCACTACACAGTTGTTGGACTCAATAGCCTTGTAATATCTCATCTAGTGCCTCAACTCTTCTCAGTCATCTCTACACCACCATCTTTGTCCCTACAATTCCACAAGGGTTTCTCCCTGAGTAAAGAAGTTATAACTGAATTGTTAGAACTCATCTCCCCCTTTCAGTGCATCCTTTAATCAAGCAGTCAACAAATGTTTAAAGTGTGCCCACCACATGTGCCAGGCACCGAAGAATAGACAGTAAATAAGACAGACATAAACCCTGCCACCAAAGAACCTATAGGAGATATGAAAATTAAATATATAATTGCAGAAATAATTACAGTGGGGATGAACATAGCATTTTGCCAGAATTGATGACATTTAGCATATAAAGTACCCCAACCTGCAATTAAATTGCACCCGCAATGCTCAGCCAGAGTATGCAGAGCCCACCTTGTGAAAGAGCAGGTGCTCACAGCAGGGAGAACTCAGAGCCGTCGGTGAACAGCTGGGCTCTCTTTGGAAGGTGGGAACTCTGCAGCTCTGCATCGGAGGAGTCCTCATGCAGCTGCAATTAAGAGATTACAGAGTCCTAGAGAATAGAGTCAGGAGGGCTTTGGAGACAGGCCACCAGGAGAGAGAGGCCATGCGGCTGGGAGAGGAAACCTCCACAAGGTCAGGCAGCTTGGATCACAGCCTCGGCTCTCCTCCCTACGCACTGGTGACCCGGGGAAGCCCCTTAACTGCTCCGAGCCTCAATTTCCTCATCTGTAATCCTAGTCCAAAACCACCCGTCTCCCTGGGAGTCAGTGAGGGTTGCCTAAGTGTAACACACGTGGAAATGCCTAGCCCTGTGCTTGGCTTAGTAAAGATGGGCCGGAACCGAACCTTGTCCCCTGTGCCGGGGACGAGACCCGGGACTAGACCCCAGCGTTCTGAGGCCCGAACTCCAGCCGTCCTGCCCTCCAGCCTGTAGCAGAGGCTAAACCCAGTGTCCCTCCCCTGGGATGCAGCAATGAGGACGTGGCACCTCCCTTGGCCACCCACATGGGAAGATGGCAGAATTCACAGAGCACCGCTCTTGGGGCGCGCCTCCTCGCAGCTCCTGGCCTGCGTCTTCCCTCCCTCCCTGCTTCCCTCCGTGATTCCACATCCACCGTCCACCGTCCACCATCCACCGTCCAGCGGACGAGAGCTGAGCGCATCTGCAGACAGTTGCTAGTGGCTGGTCGGTCCCTCCGCGGACTACTGTGCATTCCCTGTAATGACATTCATTAGTCTGTCTGACATCAATACTGTTCTCAGGTTAGTATGTTTAACTTAATGAGGCCTTATTTCCAGTCAGAAAACTCCTGAAGAAGCATGTTTTCTCCTGATGAGCTAAGCTGATGAGGAGATTAATACCAGGCTTGAAAAGCAGACCTAAAAATTGAATCTAACCAGCTCCTTTTTCTTCTTCAGGTATGAACTGAGCTTGAATTAATTTAAGTTAAACTTGTCATTTCTTAGAGGAAGAAACAGGGAGAAGATACCCCACTTGGCTCTGTGATTCGCCCTCCATGTGCCATTTGTTTCCCTCCCCCACCCCAGCCTCAGATCCAAGGACATGAAAACACCGAGGGCCATTATATGATGGGGGAGGGGGAAGAGGTGCCTGACACGGAGCAGCAGGAGGGGCCAGCGCTCGAAAGGGGAGCTCTCATGTGGTGACTGAGATGCCAACCGCAGTGGACGGAGCTGGGAGTCCATCTGGCTCGTCTCTCTCGCAGCTGGCTCTCAGGGGTCACTGTGCCCAGCACTTAGTAGGCGCTCGATAGATGTTTGTTGAATGGGTGCCAGCAATGGTCAACGGATTTAATCCAGGAATAAATTTATTTATCCAAGGAGTCACATGATCTCAAGAGAAAGTACTTGATGTTCCAGATACATCTGGTGGGTGAGCCAGTGTCCGTGACTCCTGGTCCCGGGGCCAGATTTGACCCAAAGATCCATGGCTTGACCAGTGGACATTCCCACGTCCCTCTCCCCGTGGGCACTCAAAACCACCACCAGCTGTGTGATGCCAGCCAGCACAAACTGCCCTTTCTCCCAGGAATGGGCTTCCAAGCCAACCGCTGTGTCTTCCCAAAGGTCAGACACAGGAAGAAACTGGCATCTTCCTGCACTCAGCCTGCACGAGTCAGCCCTGTTCCCACTGCATTCAAAGTCAAGAGTAGAGGTGAGAGTTTTTTAGGCAGAAAGAGGTTATTTCAAACCTTATTTCTGCCACTCCCCAACTGAGAGAGCTTGAACAATCCCTCCCACCACTCTGAGTCTACGCTTACTTGTAAAATGGCAATAATGCTACATTCTTTGTCAGGTCACTAAAATGAATTAAAGGAAATCACACGTATAAACATTACCACAGGGAGTGCTCAGTGACCATGTGTAAAGATGAATTGCAAGGAGCCGAGTATCGTCAGGCACATGCTGGGATTTTACCTTCAGTCCCCTCTAACCTATCTTCCCTACTGCTGGTCTGTTCTCCACCTCAGCTGCTTCCAACCCATGGGCCGGAGCCTCGGGGTTCTCCTGCCCTTCCTGACCCATCTCTTCCACATTCCTGCTCTCCCATCCTGTTGGCTATAGCTGTTCACTCAAGGTCCTGACAGCCAGCCCATCTGAGGTCTTGAATAATAACCTGCCCACAGCTTGGAAATGCTCCAAGAGTTGCCCCCCTTCCCAATCATATGGCAATATCAACGCTGATAGATAGAGCTTGACTTTGGTCTCCTTGTTGCTGGTCCACCCAAGTCTCAGACAGACACAGCCTCAGCACCTCGTCAGTGAGAAAACAAAACTACCCCATCATTTATCATGCTGTCCTGTCTCCAAAGGCCCCGGTCATATGTGGTTTCCAAGGCTAGGGTAGGGAGGGCACCAGGACCTGGCTCATGAAGATGTGATGAGATGGTAGAAATGATGATTCTAGGGTGGTTGAGGGGAAGCTCTGAAGCCAGTTGAGCCCCCCTCCCCTTTGCCGTGGAGGCCTGGTGGTAAGGACGGGCCCGCACTTTCCCCAGGACCTTGGACAGCACCCAAGCTTCTAGATGGCTTTTATGATGCAAGGAATTGTACGTTAATATCATGGAAAGGAATCTCAGAGACCATCTTAATTTAATAATCTCTCTCCTCCTTTTACAGGTGAAGAAATGCTAGAAGTGTTAAATTGAATTGTTGAATTTGATAGAATGGTCACTGGACTGAAAGGTCCAAGTCTTAGATCAGCTTCACATTCCCTTCGGCAAAATAAATCCTTCTGTGAACCAGAGCACCCCTAAAGCCTATGATTTGAGGATGCTCAGTTGGAGATAAAGTGCATGTGATAGCGCTTAGTTTCACAGCCTTAATTCTGTCCCCATACGGGGACAAGGACACAACAGGTTTTGAGTCTGCCGGCTGCCCATCATATTTTTGTCCTCAAGGTATTTTATCCCTACTCTTCTCTTAAGCAGAAGACTTTTGATGAATGGCTACTGCGTGTGGCCATATTTGTTAACACTAAACTCATTTAAAAGGTTTTTTTTTTTAGAAAACTCTCTTTTTATCAGAGATCTCATGAGACATTGAAATGGTATTCAGGTCAAGAAAGCTACTCCCAGATTCAAAGAATGTTCCAGCTGCAAGTGCCTTGGCGATTGTTCTATCCAACCCTCTGCATTTATAGATGAGGACACTGAGTCCCAGGGAGATAAAACGACTCTTGCCCAAAGTCCATCTGTGAGTTGGAGGCAGAGCTAAAACCAGAACCAAGATCAGCTTGTGGTGTCCAGTCAACACCCATGTCCACAGCCCTCTGCGGGTTCCTGGGAAGTCAGCCCTGAACATGCTGATCACACGCCTGGGCTGAAGACCCTAAGACCAGCCCTGCTATGGTGAGAGCTAATGACAGCCGTGATGCCACCATCTACTAGACATCGTTGCCGGCTGCTTTGAACCCATCATTCCATGGACTCCGCAAAACTCAATGAAGTAATCCCCAATGTCGGTGCCATTCTACGGATGAGGAAATTGAGGATCAAAGATAGTTGGCTGGTTGGTGTGGAATATGAGGTACATAGGAGTACCTGTGTGTTAACTCTGCTCTTCATCTCTCGAGGCCCTCCCAGGCCAACTCTAGCCTCCCCTTATTCTATTTACCCCAAAATCTCTCTTCTCCAGTTGGCGAGGTCCCATAGCACTTCTTTGCACCATAAGCCAACCTTCCCAGAGTATCAATATTACTCAAAGATTTTAAGGGACATTATTTTAATTCAAGCAAATGCAAATATATAATGGAAGAGTGTGTGAATTCACCATCATCGTTTTCAAGATGAGGAAGTAGTCTTTAAAACGTTCTGCTCTGTGGTGGGCTCTTCTGGTCGAGGCCCTCAGAGTCCCAGAGAGCATTCACTATCCCTCTGGGCTTTGCATGGAAACTTCCAGGAGCGTTACCCTTAACGCAAATTGGTACCCTAAAGATCATCCAAGTCCTCACTGACCCTAATCCCTCAAGGTCAAATGGACCATAAGAAGTGTGACCCCTTAGGGGCACCTGGGTGGCTCTGTCGGTTAAACGTCCGACTTCAGCTCAGTTCATGACCTCGCGGTTTGTGAATTTGAGCCCCGAGCTAGGCTCCGTGCTGACACCTCAGAGCCTGGAGCCTGCTTTGGATTCTGTGTCTCCCTCTTTCTCTACCCCTCCCCTGTTCATGCTCTGTTTCTCTCTCTCTCTCTCTCTTTCAAAATAAATAAACAGTAAAAAATTTTTAAAAATTTTTTTTAAAGCATGCCCCCTGAGTGTGCCTGGGAAGAGCACCACAGCCCACAGGAACCACAGCTCAGAGGTGGGGGTGTGCCCAGTGCACCGAGGGTCAGCAAGGAGGCCTTTGTGGCGGAGGCTTAGTTGGTAAGTGGGCTGGTGGGGTATTAAGGGAGGTGAGGTGACAGAGGTCACAGGGATCCTGAGGGCCAATGAAGGACTCCAGCTTTAATCTGAGGAAGCTGGGAGCCATAGAGAGTATGAAGAGTATGAAGGACGTGGTTGTACTGGCATTTTGAAAGGCTCTCTCCTTCTCCAGGGAGAAGAGACCAGAAGGGGCAAAAGTGGGTTCAGAGAGCAGGTTGAGCACCTCCTGCTATAATTTTCTCTGCTTATTAACGTGTGTTATGGATCATGAAGGATGAATAATAACTAAACAAACAAGAACCCAGCACAACACACGGCACCCAGTAGGCCCTCAGGAGATGGTAGCTATTATCAAGAAATAGAAAGTACAGATAAATCCGAAATCAAATCTTACAGCTACCTGGCCTCGTTTTTCTGAGTCCAGTAGCTCTGTCCAGTCTCTCCAGGGGAACTGAAAAAGCAAACCCTCAGGCTGCAAAGAGAAATTGCTGATGACACACTGGGACAAGGGAAGCTCAGGCCGAGGTCCTCCCGTCGCTGGAGAAGGGTTTAGGTAAGTGATAAAACCCTCACATTTCACACATTCATCATGTGCCCGAGTGACCCATAGCCAGAGTATTTTTAAGGGGAAGGTAACCTTTAAAAATGATCTGCTCTTTATTGGTTTAAAAACTAAATTAAAAGTTGAGAAGCAACTCGAGGGCACCTGGGGGGCTCGGTCGTTAAGTGTCCAACCCTTGGTATCAGCTCAGGTCATGAGCTCGCGACTCCATGGGTTCGAGCCCCACATCGGGCTCTGTGCTGATGGTGCAGAGCCTGCTTGAGATTCTCTCTCTCTCTCTCTCTCTCTCTCTCTCTCTTTCTCTCTCTCTCTCTCTCAAAATAAATAGATAAACTTTAAAAAAAGGGAGCTCCCCTCCCTTTCTTTTGTCATAAACATTTTTGATGGGATTTTTGAGCCAGATACAATTGCATTAATAGCGTGCTATGTTCACACCGGCAAGAGACTGAGCGTGCTTGCTTTGGAGTGAAACTGACAGCCAGTTTGGGTCAGAAAATGTGGCTTTTGATGGGGTCTAAAAAGAAATCATGGCCCCATGGAAAATTATATTCCAGGTTTTGAAAGGCAGTGATTCATGCTTTGTTGGTGTTTGCTCTTGTCCAGAATCAGCCAGAAAATTCTCAGACGAGGTTGAACATCTCCCTGGAGCGCAGAGTAGGAGCTGCATTGAGCCACAACATTCGTTGTCCTCGGACTGGAAGTCCTGATGGAGCTAGCAGCTGAACCACAGCTGGCGGGGCGACCTCGATCCCACTGTTCTACTTCCCTGGGCCTCAGTTTCCTCAAAGTGTGAAACAGGGAGGCTTGGGCTAGTTGGTCTCTAACAATCCTTCTGAGTCTAAAATTACAATAAGCCAAGGTGAGCCCAAGAGGAGGGAAGGTAAGTGAGCGGGGAGTGGGAAGGAGGAGGAAAGGCTGACGCACTGAACCCAGGCATGGTTGTCCGCGACGGTGAGACAGCCGGCCCCCTGGGGTGGATGTGGCGGCAGAGCCTTCATTTACTCACCCCTCCCAGAACTCCCAGGAGTTCATGGCTGTGGCGCCTGAGACTCAGAGGGTGGCGGGACTTGCCGCTGGAGGGTTGGGAAGGAAACCACACAGGGGGTCATAGAGACAAGACCCTCCCGAGCTTC